>JASAMV010004929.1:0-47320 GCA_030248065.1 Rhynchonema sp. JSB1_4
CGTCACGGGCAGTAAATCTAGAATAAACATCACATCGAATATGGGAGGGTGCAGCAAGTGTTCTCTTATCATCATCGGTCACATAAAGCAACATGAGAATAGCCAAACATTAGGTACTGTATGTACTGCTATGGAATGTTCTGCTGTCCTCCTGGTGTCAGAGGCGCCAGCTGGCAAAGTAGATAACCTGCTTTAGGTGCACAAAGTTGCTTAGTCTGGGTAAAAATGTGCTAGAAATTGGCCCCTGTAAGGTGCTCTAAGCCATTCCAAACCGGTTTTTGTCCATCGGTTCACTTTAGGCTTCGCCATTCAGTTTGAACCTGTCGCATCGGACACCAATAATCTTCCGTCACCGCATTATTTTCTTGCGTGCCTGTGCCTAATGTTTATCACCACGTTCGAATCGTATTTACCAGAAGAGCCGTAAAAAACTTTTTGCTGTTTGTTTCAAAACAACCGTGCGCTTTTGTCCCGCGTTGCACCGCAAGAAAAAACCAAAATCAGCCAATGTTGCTCTGTTTAGCATACTTTGTTGAAACAAGTGTGATGGTGTCATCTTGCACACACCAACAGAAACTAATAATTTATGCAGCTGATGTTCTAAACAGTTTCCTGGTTTGGAGTTGAATAAGTTTCCAACAATCTATAGTTGCTTCTCCAAAATGCGTGCTTCCTCAATATATGCCAACACAAATTCCGGTTTGAAGAATCTGACATAAACTAAACTTTATTCCGACCAAGATGTTTCAACCCTCTAACGTATACAAATTTTACCTCTTTACGCCCAAACACACTGCTTCACATTCTACAAAATGTACAGGACACGAAACCCGAGGTGGTCAGTCGTCAGGCAGCACTCAAGCGACTCGACGATCAATTGCACGAGCTCGGTGCGCGTCTGGGTCGAGGTGACAGACAGACAACAACAACCAGTGCACAACCGGACTCAGACAAGGACCGACGGACACAGCGTCGACACGACTACCACCGACGACTAACACACATTCACAACGAACGACTGCCGATCACTGCCGAATTAATCGATCGAAAAATGGAGACTTTTGCGCGATTGCAGAAATTCCACGATTGGCTGGCGACGGCCGATGCCAAGCACAAGGAGAATAACGTGGTCAGACTTAGTCAGGTTGGCTGGCTGATGTTTCACAGTTTTCGGTGGCAAGCTGATTCAAGCATGTTGAGTGAGAAGAAGCTTGCGGTGACTGGGTTGGACCCGCGCATGGCACAGTTTTGTCTTCTACTCAGGACCTTTCTGAACCACAGGTACTGGTGTGATGCCCCTCAGTTCTGGTTTCGACCAGAGTAATACATGTACCTCACAGCGATAAACAATAATTCCAATCCGCAGAAATGCCCACAGTTCATTGAAGTAACTGAGCCAAGGAGACAAGACATTCCGATCGTTAGTCGTCCATAATATACGCGACATTTCTTTAAATCTCACTCCACGCTCTTTAAGGTGGCCGTTGCCAAGTCCTCCAACGAATCCATCCGTCACGCTGCGCATCACGATTGGCTGCCCGAGGCCCGACATTTGGCTGAGAAGGTCCAGTCCATGCACGGTGACTTTTTTGACGTCGAATTGGGCAGAATCAGGAAGAAATTCCAGGCAATGTGCGAACAGGTATGAATGTTTGTGTGATGATTCATTTGATGCGGTGCTTTTATGTGTAAAAGATCGATTATTGCTGATCAAGGCCTGAAAAATCATGGAACTTGAACAGCTAAATGTTTCATAAACTCATACAGTACCATGCGATACAATGTCGTTCATCTCGTTCCTTTATGATTCAGGCGAAACACGTCCGCGAGCTTGCTGACAATTGAAATTAATGACTTGAAATTCAATCGCTCGTCGATCTGATTGAACGGTACAAAATCGGCTAGCACGATTTTAACAAAGCGATTGGTGATCAGGAGTTGAATGATGAGAAACCAAAAGCGAAGTTGGTGGGTGCTGGAAATGCAAATTCACATTGTGAGCGATATCAAACTTGGTGGTAGGATCGGATCGGAATGGATCTGCGTTGGTCTGGTATCAAACTTGTGATTTTTGAATTGAGAAAATCTGCAGATTTGCTGAATCGAACCACTAATTCGTGACCTGCTTCACGTATGGAAACAATTTTTACGCCCTTCAAAATTAGTGGCTCCACTAAATATCTTTATGTAAAATCGCACTTGACCAAGGCAGGTCCAATCCAGTTCCGTTCCGATCACCTATTTTGATACTAGCCTAGAAGTCCAAGAAAATTACCAAACGTAATATCTGAGAAGATCCCAAACCGATACGGTCTAACTTGGCCGCTTATGCAACTTCCCATCTTATTAGCTGGCAAACGGAATAATAGAGCGTCAGCAATTTTTCGTATACGCACAACCAGCGCAAGATTATGCAAAAACAAGCAATGATCCATGATATATCGCTGAAAACGGATCCAACTTGATTGGTTGGCGTCAGGGCACAGTCTGCTTGAAAGATGTGCGCAGTATGGTTTTTTGTGGTAGACACAACCCTGCATAGGTACATAGTTAGGTATAGGTATGCACATTATTGCCGGATCGCACATGCGCTCTTCGAAACTTTATACACCATGATAGGCCACCAGTGGCTATGCCCAAAAACAAGTTTCTTATGGCCGCAGCCAGTTTGAAGAAGTACATACATAATGATATGCGAGATCAGCAGTGTGTATAAATGTTGTATACTGTACAAGCTAAATTATGCGCACCGGCAGTATATATATTTTGTTAGCGCACGCGTCTTACCGATACCCAGAAACAATTTCAACGGTTCTCGGCCAAACACACCGGCTGTGCTGGAGCTGCAGAAGAAAGCGCATACAGCTGATTGACAATACTATGGCAAAAGCGATAAACTGGAGATCAACATGTTTCTGCAAACGTACGTTTTGTGTCTGTTGCTGTTTTGATAAAGAACTTCATGCAAAAAAGGTCAGGAAGTCATGAGCTGTTTAGACGTTATTTTTCACATGAACACAAACACCGAGTGAGTATATGTATACTTTCAGTCTCCAATCGCAACTTGAAACATCAGTCAACGCACCCCAACTCGAATCGGAGACATAGAAAATGCTGACGACCAATGTACAACAGATTGAGGACTGGGTTGAACATCCCTGGGGTCGTGTAAGGGTGAAGATTGAATTTCGCGTTTAAGAACGGCCGAAAGAAAAGAAATTTCCATTTTTTTTACATTAACCTGAAACTTTTTCAGGCTATCGGCAACGGCCAGGTGCCGTCGGACGACGGAACGTTCAAAATTCGGCAAATTGCCGGTACAAATCACGAATAGATAACTTCCCTGAATTATCAAGGCAAGCCTCTTTGTTATCCACTTTTACATCCAATGCTCCAAATACCTCCAATTCTGCGATGAATCGTTGCGTTAAAACAATCAAGGGCAATAAAGACGATCACAGTGAGACTCTCAGACAGCGTATATCCCGAAAGCGCGCACTCAGCTGTTACTGGTACTAGATCTTAAATCATGGTGATCAATTTCTCTTCCACTTGATTATTCAAAGTAACACAAAGAGGAAATATTCTAATACAGCTGCAAACCGAGCTGCAACTAGCCAGCCAGCAAGCTGACGCGAAAGGACGAACTGATCTCGATCCTGGAGACGCAGTGGGACACGATTGAATACTGGTACCTCGAACGCGAGAATACCTCGAATGATATGACATCAGAGAGGAGAATAGCGGGGAATCAACGATCGATTGGATCTACTGGATAAAGTTCAGGCGCGTATAATGTTGTCTGATTTACCCGAGGGCAACGATTTTTGCGCTCATATTCATTGCGAATGTTGTCAACGCAACTGCCGGTGTTGTGATATTTGGTGCAAACGCTACAGGTTGTATCTGTTATCGTCAACGCCCCGGCTCTCATTATACAAGTGTATGTTGCAGCCCGGTATTATCTCATTTAGTCGCGCGCTAGGGCTGTTTTGTTAATTTCATATTTATACAAAGGTGATTGCGCCATATACATATCGCGCAAACCACGCCAACACGAGCCCGATTTCGCAGCTGACAGAATAGTGAAACATTCATACACGTGGCTGCTGATTTTTGGGAAATGTTACACGTTGAAGAATATAAAGTGGAGCATGATAGTTTTCTCTTTAAATTCACTTTGAACACACACCACCTTCGAAATCGGGCTACTGTTATTGTAGTTTACTTTTACATTACACATAATAATGCTGTCTGCACGCATCCCACATATGCTGCACTTCGCGCACCCAGCCAGCTGCGCATTATTGCAGCGAATAATCCCCCACGGTCAGTTGCGTCGACAACAACAGCATTGGCCCGAAATACAGTATGATCAGCATCCACTTTATCGCTTCCAGCCGCTGACGAGCGAATTGAAGCAGAAACCCGACGGCCTCGACGATCTACAGACCAAACTGCAGTCGTTTTCACAAGAATTCCCTGGCGCCAGTAATCAGACGCATACGTTCAAGTCAAATTGTGAATCGTGGACATCGCGAAGCAAACAATTGACTGATCGATTGCCAGTATCCGTGGCGAAATTGAATGAGCATTTGATCGGCGATTTGAATGACGAACTACAGGTACACCTAATATACAGTAGTCTGCTGATGTTTCTATATTGAGGAGTTCATTTTGCGTGTGGCATTTCACAAACTGAATATATACTAGGTAATGTTTCAGACGCTTGAAACCGACACAGACGCACTGGCGAAGAATCCACCGAGGACAGTAGATGATAAATATGCGGCCATTGATTCGATCGAACAAAGATTGGGTGGCTGGGAGGATCAGGTATAGGGAATATTTTGATGTTTCAAAAAATAATAATTTTTTTCTGATTTTTGCAAATTTCAGGTTGCAAGATTCGAGCGATTTGTGAAAGACACGGACGCAATTCCGTCGAAAGAGAAGAAACGGCTGGCCAAGTCAGTGTTCGCCGATTATGAAAATCGCGCACTGGTCATTCGGGACAAGCTAAAGTCATTGAGAGGCACCATACAACGACAACAGTCGGTGCACAAGAAAATACAGGTGCGCTTATTGCAGAATTAAAAGTTTCCTTGCGAGCTCAGGCACTGTTGTACAATAACTATAACGTGCAACGTGGTGTATATGTCAACTTCGGTGTTGTCTTGGGCACGTGATTTTTGACATTATGGACACTTCAAAATGTTGTGATGTCCAACGACCAGCGTAAACGTAATTATGGAAAATGTCACCGTCACGTTGACCAGTGCGCAGGAACGGATCGGACCGCGCGTCTCCGTTTGCCAGCGCGGCCAAGAATACATTTTCCTTGCTAAATCAGGCGCTAAAACGCACGCAGAAAACTCCATTCTTGCAGAAACGCGTTTCATCTTTCGAAGAGTGGCTGGTTCGAATGGAACGCGACGTTGATGACGAACTAAGCAAACAACATCGACCCACTGATTTGAGTGAAAAGTTGATTCGAATGAACGCGATGAAATCACTCCGGGATTCTGTTGAATCGCACGAACCGTTGGTGGACGAATTCGAACAGCGAATACCCGACCTGGCACCGGTTGATGCTGAGTCGCTCGGTGAACTGTGCAGAAGGTTGGGCCGCGGGCGGGGGATTTAAATTGGAATGGTTGATAGTTTTACTTTGTTGTCTTGCGCCACAAATACAAGCGGTTTTCGAAATTGTTTGGCACCGAAATCTGCCAGCCTATATGTACGTACAGTAGTTGCTCTGGCGTGAAGCACAAGCAGGTGCAAGCTGAGATAAATACATACATATGTACAGTACATATGTATGTATGTAACTGTGACGCGATTGCACTTTATGGCGCACTTAATGTGTCACAGAAACGAGAAATTCGAGTGATTTTTTCTCGATCTATTTTGCTGCTTTGCACTCTTGGGGCACAGAGTCCTCGTCGGTTTCAATTGCCTCAGTTTTACTTCATAACATTCAGATATCGTATCCTGTTGGATCGCATGCGCGCAGCAAGTGACGAAGCAAAAACCGACGCCGAAAACGAGAAAAAGATCCAGGATCGACTGAATTGGTTCAAGATTCGTCTGGCCGAACTGATAAAACGACTCAGGGAGATTATGGATGACACAAATCTGACACACGCCGAGAAAATACGCAAAATTGAGGTTGGATATGGTGTAAAAAACATTTAATAGACATTTAAGCAATTTTTTTGAGAAAACTTCAGCAAAAACTATTCAGGAACTTCGCGGCCCACTGAACGAGATGAGGTCAAAAGTGGCTGAAGTGCCGGACGAAAGATGGAGGGAGACTGACTATCTTCAACAGTTGGATGGACTGAGTACTAATCTACAGGTTTCTTCTTTTTAGTTGGCACGCCTGTTTGAATATTATTTATTTTTTCTTTCGCACGGCAGACTTCAATCGTCACCCTGCGTCAACAAGAGGAACGCGACAAGGCCCTGAACGCCGCCCTGCACAACACCGACAAGCAGTTGAAACATTGTGAATCGGTGGTGGTCCCGTGTGAGCAGACATTGGCCGACCCTGATGCACAAAGGGAGGCGTATGAGGCCTGTCAACAACGACTTAGTGTCGCCAATCTACCGAATGAGTTCCAGTCGATTCAGGTCCGTTCTAAGGTTGCGGTACCGAAATGCTGTGCAGTTGTGCAGTGTAGTTTATTTTTAAAGGAAGTTTAACTGTGCCAGCTGGAGAGAGATTACTACAGCCCTCTTTATAGTGACATGAACAGAATCGACCATTTTCTGTCACGATAAAGAAGATTCACTGTTTTAGAGTTGCTGGTTGCGATGTAGCAAAATAGACACTGGTAAATCCACCACCATGTGTACAGGGTTACACCATTATAAGAGGGTAGACTAAACGTTCATTCCCCATCCCAAAACTCAAAGGAAGCCAGTTTTCTTCTTGCCTGCGCAGCAACTAAGCAGCGTCATCATGTACTCGCAGCTTTCTCTGGATTTCTTTTTCTTTTTGCCATCGTAATAAGAAGACTACGCTCAGCGCATGCGTCACATGGGTAAAATGGCAGCAATTGACTTTCTGCCTTTAGTCCAAGAATCTCATCATCAAAATCGGGTCTAATTTTTCTGCCAGGACAGAGTGCACAAATTTCTAAAAAAAACCTACACGCCGTCTTTCCGTTGCAGTCTAGCCTCGAAGCAGCCAGTGCGAGCGCGACCAATGATGTTTCACGCGCTGCTGTTGCTGAGCGCAACGACCAACTTGGCAAATTACGGGATCGATCTAATCAATGCGTCGAGCAATTGCACGCCAGAGTGTCGAAACTGCAGGTCCGTTCATGGCTCTTTGCCTATCTCGCAACTGACCACGGCTTATATTGCTGGAAGTGGGCATGATAAAAGAGCGGGATCCATGGGTGTCGAAAATTGTGCTGCGTGCGCTCCTGGTTTCTTTAGCAACAATAAAAAATTTTGTCCGTTTTCATCCCAGATCTACATTATTCTTGTGATGTTGGAATTTTATTTTAAAAAAAAACTGAAAAATATAAAAATTTAGGATTACGAATCGGAACGTGACGGAATCGATCAACAATTGAACACGATCCGCCATCAAACAACGGGTTTGGAGTCAATGCTCAAACCGAACAAACAACTGCCAGCTTCCAAATTGGACCAGGCCGCCAGTGAAGTGCAGGTGATGTTTCACTCACTGTGGCTGCTCACCTTTGTGAATCATGGACTGTGTTGAATAATGATGAAACATTTTGTAGAGCCTCCAGTCCGATGCCAAGACAGCGTCAGAGCGAATTCTGAGTTTGAAAGGCCAAACCGACGATATGCAACCGTTGACATGGCCGAGTGCTGACGTGGAGAAACGAAAGGACACCTGTGACAAACTTCAGGCACAATTGGAGGTACATAAATGAATGAATTGGTGTTCTGTATACTGACGATGACTTGGTGCATCATTCGACGATTTGAAAGATGATCATGAAGTCAAGTGAGTTTTGCGCCTGATTCGTCCCGTTTCTACAAACGGGCGGTACACCCCGTTCATGGGGCCAGATGGCTCCAAAAAAGGTATAGATGTTCAACGAATGATAACAAACGTGTACAGCTCAGGCGTCAACGTTCAAGGATCGTCGAAATACTGTATAAAAAGTCCAATTTTGTTTT
The DNA here is from genome assembly GCA_030248065.1 of Rhynchonema sp. JSB1_4. Taxonomy (NCBI): domain Eukaryota; kingdom Metazoa; phylum Nematoda; class Chromadorea; order Monhysterida; family Xyalidae; genus Rhynchonema; species Rhynchonema sp. JSB1_4. The sequence goes on from JASAMV010004929.1 coordinate 8,170, forward strand.
TTGAAAACCGCATGTATAAATTTTCCAGACGATAGCCAGTGGAGTGCGAGAACGTCAAAGCGCCATCAATGATTTGTCAGCGACGATCGCCAACCATAAAGCAGCGCTTGATCAATTGTTGACTCAACTGCGAACCGATGTGGATGTGGCCGATGGGTCGGTCGACGCCGTTACCAGCGAGGCTGACAAAGCAAAAGTTAGACTCACTTTTTTACATTTTTTGTGTTTGACATTTATGCCCATCACGTACACCAAAACATACGGTAGGTATCTTATTACGTTGGCACCTGGCCTTATATGGAGCCAACACAGTTTGACGAGCTAACGGCGGGCTTACCGAGGTTGAATCCGGAAACCGGAATCCGGAATTATTTCCGGAAAACGCATTATTTTTGCAAGTAAATTCTTGCGTTTTCCGGAAATATTTCCGGAACCTGGAAATGTTTTGCATTTTTGCACGCAAATTATTTCCGGATTCCGGATTCCGGATTTAACTTAAGTTCGCCCTAAGGTAGCTGCATGACCAAAATTTCACCTTGTCAGGAAAACGCCCTTAAATCCCAGCTGCTCCACGCAAAAAAATTCTCCAGAGCATTTCAACTTCTGAACCATATTCCGGCAGGCACTATCATCCGAATACGGTCGTCTGTCGACGGCTTGTGCCGATCTGAAGTCGACCTGCGCCGGTCTCGACCTGGCCGAATATAAAGAGGCCGATTTTCCCAATAAACTAGCCGAAGCCAAACATTTGTCCAACAAGCGACAGCAGAAATTGGAGGAGTGTTTGAAATTTGTGGACGCTGAACAGAGATTCCTGAGGTAGGGTCAATTTTGTTTTGTACGATTCTTTTGTTTACTGTTTACAATCATTTTGATCACTGATATAAATGTCTAATGTTTCACAGCACTGCCGACACAATCCGCAAAACGCTGCAGGGTGATGTGCAAAAGATGATTAAGCAACCCGACGGTTCCAGTGATCCGGCCGTTTATGAGAACGAGCTCAGAAAACTCGAAGTGATCGGGGTACGTTTTTTCATTTTTTTAAGAAAACTCTTATTAAGTTTAATTTAATTTTTATGTGCTTCCCTTCACAGAACGAGTTGGAATACCTGGATTCGGCGGTGTTGCGCAACAGCGAGCAATGGAAGGCCGGCCAGTATCTCCCGGCCTCGCTGAATGCCAAAGATCGTCTATCGAGACTCGACCAGGAAGTGAGCAGTTTGCGTGTGCTCCACACCGACCTCGTCAACGGACTCAGGAAACGTGCCACTGACTTGACACAGTTCAACAAAAAGGTTGGAGCGATTTATACATTTATTATTTTGTATATCCAAACTCGGTGTAAGAATTTGACGCACGCAGCTCGGGAGTGCCCTTTCCACGTATAGGTCGAAATTATAGTAGGATTATCTAGAAATTAAAAGAAAGACTCGTTATCCAACTATATCTGATCCGATGACCATATTTGTCATCATCACTACTGGTAATGTGTTACCAAAACATATTATGTTAATAAACACACATGCCTATAATTGTGAAACATCACCTACAGGTCACCGACACCCAAGCGCTGCTCACCGAAATCGAGCGTGGCGGATCACCAGATCGAGGCTCCACGTCAAAAAAGAAAAAGAAAGAGAAAAAGTCGAAAGAGAAAACGCCCGAACCTCAGGGAACGCTGAATGAACAACTGGAGCGTTTACAGGTCCTGCATTTCGTAATTCCAATTCAAAATGAACAAAAATAAGGAAATTGAACTTTTTCTGCAGACATTATCCTCAAAAATTGCTCAATGTACGGAATACACTAGTGAACTGCAATCACTTGCCAACGATTTACAACCACTGCAAGAACCGACCGACAAGGCAATGTCACTCGCCGAAATGGTCGCGAAGATCAGTGCTGACAATACGGTATATTTATACATCTATACATAATTTGTTGTTTCTCATTAAGTATTATAATTTCGACGATTTTAGAAATTAAATCAAGGCACGCAACATTTCACAGGATTCGATCAAAACGCTCGAGGATCGCATTCAGCTGGAGAAATCGATTTTCGATCACCGATCCGAAATCGATCGAATTCTGAACGAATTGCGAACGGCTGAGAACGACGCCGAGCAGACGGTGAACAACCCCGATGCCACAATCGATGCGTTAGAGTCGGCACTCGACAAGTTGAACAGGACGAAAGGCGAATTCGCTGCGCTGAATCGACACGTGGATGAGGTCTGTGGGTGGGGAAATGGATGAGTATACGTGTTCTGGCCGGGCAGCCGGAGAAGAATTGACCACTGTTCTGTTCGCAGACTGCCAAACTGCAAGGTTCATCGGAAGGTCTACCTGACGTGCACCATCTAACCACCGAGTTCGACCATTTGACCCAACGTCTCAATCAACGAATTGTCGATGAGAGACAACTTGGCGAACAGAAAACGCGAATGGCGGGGGATGTGGACAGAATTGAACAAGAGCTGAAGTTGTTGTACACCGATAGCAGCCTCGAAGAATCGGAGAAGCTCACCAAATTGGAGGTGATCACTAATTGTCTTTATTTCTAGAAAACGGCATTTTTACTGAATTAACACAACCCCAAGAATGTCAAATTTAATTAATCGGTCTGATATCGGTCACGATCGCAATGTGACTAGAGTATTAGAGTCGACAGCAGATAAATTTCGGAACATCTGATTCGAAAAAGGATATGGTAACTAAATCATATCCCACCCGTTCCAATGCTATATATCACCGAGTTTGACCCTGAACTTGGCTCTCCCAAACCTAATGTTTCACAATTCCAGTTGCTCAAAAGCACAGTCGACGAATTGGTTACCGAGATTCGCACGATTCCCTATCAAACCAGCGATCTCAACGAATTGGACAGACGCGCAACGGATAGTCGAAAATCGGCCGATGTAAGTGTCCGGATAATGTCGCCTTGATAAATCAGGGTACATCAGTCCTCAATATTGTCCACGTGCGTACAGGATTACGAACAACAACTACAAGCACTGCGAGCATCGAAGCAACGTATCGCCGACGAGCTGAATGTAATTGCACCCGGTCTGGAGTCGGCCGAACACACCATTCAATCGTGTGAAATGGCCGTACACAGTCCGGACTCCACTGGACAATTCCTCGAGGCACACAGGTCGGACTTTGACGCCGCCGCTGTGTCGGACAAACTGAACGACTACAAACGACGACTGGCGGTTGGTGACAATCATAACTGTGAAACATCAGTTAGTCGAATCTTACCGATTCCCTTGAAAATTCAGGCACTACCAAAGGACATCAAAGACGATCGCATCACGAAGGCCAACGACAAACTCGACGACCTATACAAGCGAGCCGATTCGGTCAAGACGCGTTTGGCCCAACTAATTGCGGCCTGGGCCAATTATGACAACCAAAAGGGTCAAATTCAGCAAGAGGTCAATGCACTAGAGTCCACCTTGCAAGGTCTCGACGCGAAACAGGCACGATCAGCCGAAGCGTGTGGCGAGGACCTCCAAACACTCAAGGTTTATTGTCATGAAGCTGGATTTCATGTCAAACTCCTTCACAGGAGACAATGAAACATTATCCTTATGCATTGCAGAACGCATCCGCCACCCTTCACGAGCTGAAGAATCGCAGTCAAGGTCTGGATGAATGCGCGGACGCCGCCAAACCGATGCGGGAACCGCAGGAATACGCGGCGGAAACGAAGAGGAACATTGCCGATATCGATGAACGAATGAAGGTTGGGTCAACTTAGGGGCTTTTGGCATTTTAAGAAGACCTAATAATGGACTAATCATGCAGGCTCACGTGATCAAACTCGAGTCCGACCTTTCCTCGACAACATCGCTGGCCAAAGAATACAAGGACATCATCACAGTGTTGGCATCGCTGAAAGAGAACGTAAATGAAGAGTCGCAATTTGGCAAACGGCCAAATGCGCAACAAGTCAGGCATCAGTTGGATGCACTTGCGGTGGGTTACTTATTTTCTTAAATTCGGTTTTTTGTTTTTGTTTCGCCTGAAAAAATAAATCGACCGAGCACGTTGTTGATGGGCATGATAGCAAGGCATCCAAATTATAAGTGCTCGGATCGGAACCGTGTTTTTTGAAAACCGATCAAATAAATCGGTCCAAGGCCACCAAGTCTGATACCACGGCCATTTTGACGGTACAGTAAAAATAATTGCCATGCCAGTGATAATTTAAAAAAACAATCAAAACTGCCCTAAAATTGCAGAAAATCCGCTCAAACATGCCGGCCACGCAAACACAAGTGCAGAAAGTGATCGACCAAATCGAGCTACACAAACAACAACATCCCCCGTCCGTGTGTGCACTGCCCGATGCGGTTGATGTTTCACAGCTGCAACATAAATGGTCAACAATCAACGCGACTCTCGGCCGAAACGAGAAACAGATGCAGAATGCACTGGCACTGTTCGATCTGACGGATCGTTTCGAACGGGACATCGACGACATTCGCCCCTTGTTGAATCAGGGTAGCAAGGTGTTGGACACCCGTTCCGACGCAGACCAGGCGCGCAACGCACTCAACAGCATTCAGCCGTTGCACGATACGTACCCGGCGTTGCAGAAGGTGCTGGGTAAGTTGGGGAGCGACTGATTTTGATTATTGTCACGTTTGGGCATTACAAGAAGGAAAACATGAAAATCACGCAACCTTCACCCATTATTGTAAAGTCGATATGAATGTGTGTTCGCAGAATAAGCAAACAACTTTTGCGCTGATTGAAAATACAGTAACGAATTTCGATCAGTTAGCTAAAGGTCACGTGACCAAGACCTAGATCAATCACCAAATATGATATCGACTTAAATGTTTCACATGTCAGTTTATTCCACAACCAGCCTGATTTATCAAGGCGCAATTCCGCACATAAATTTGCAGAGGAGGCCGAGACGATCGTGGAATCGGACCCGGGCGTGCCGGAAAAGTGTGACGGGCGCGAAACATGCGACGCGATGCGAAAGTTGTTGGATCAGTTGCGCAACCAGCAGAACGGGCTGATGCAGGACCTGGCTGTCTACGCCGACGCGCAGGAACAATTTGAGCACAAAGAACGGGCGCTGCGGAAGGGACTGCAAGAGGTTCGTGTCTGAGTCGGGCGTGTTGACAGTGTATTCAGCTCATCGTCTGAGTCCGCTGCCTGACTTGCTCCTTGATAATTCAGGTTGAGTCGCAAGTGCAGCCGATCCTGCTCAAACAGGCAACAGCAACAAGTACGACTGCAGCGGCACCGACGCCTCAAAAAGAAGAGAAGAAAAAGAGTAGAAAGAAGGACAAGAAAGGCAAAAAAGAAACAAGCGTGGAGCCCGAAGAAAGACTGACCGTCTACAGTGTGGAGGACAAACAAAAGGACGCTGAAACATTGAATGTGTGTTGCTGGATAATTTATGTGAATAAACTGCCCCTGAAATAGCAAGCTCATTTCATCACTTTTCAGGCCGCAGTATCAAGTTTGCAAGATATGGTGCCCACGGTTAATGATGTCAACCAACTTGCACAAGACAACGAGAAACGAAAGGCGGTCGCTGATGAGCTGAGTGGCAAACACAATCAGCTATCCAATGATGCTAAAGTTAGTTTTTTGTTGGCTGATTTTGCGTATTTAGATTTTTTATAGATGTCCTCGATAGCTTTAGCGTATTCCCCTTTCAATCCGTTTCCAGAACTGCCGCGACGCCCTATCCGCTCAAGTGAGCGCAGAACAGGACCGTCTGAACCGAATCGCGCAGTTGCAATCAGAACTTAACGAATTCAACCGAACCATATTGGTGATCACCGAGACCTACACGACGCGCACAATCGTGTTCGAAACGTACGATGCCAGTGCAACTGAACAGTCCATTGAGGTTGGTTGGTGGTGTGTGGCGCAGTGGTTGTGCGTTGGTGTCTTAACAGCCTTACAGGCCGGGTTCGAGTCTTGATGATGCCAAAAAGATTCGTAATTCGAGATTCGAGCATAGTATTATTTTAGGATTTGAACGAGAAAGAGAAGCAACTGATGGCAATGCTCGAACGCGATGATTTGCCGGACGACGTTCGCAGGCAGATCGAAGCGAAATTGGCGGAAATCCGTCGGCTTCGACAGGAATTGCTCGACTTGCAGGTGGGTTGTCGAAGTAGAAACTGGTTTAAATATTAAAGTCTGGCTCAAAACTTGCAAAATCGTCTGTTTCCAGCTGAAAATGAAACGTCTGCTCGAGCTGAAAACGCGATACACGGAGATCTCGACCGATTTGGGACCGAAGCTGGCTAAAATCGAAGCGCAACTCAAAGAAATTGGCGAAAAGCCGCTCAGACCACTGGAGGAATGCGAAGCCGATGTTGCACCATTGAAGGTATACCATTTTCTGCCACCTTAAGTTTTTTTATGAAACATCAGCCAGTCTGTGTATTTCAGGCGATCAACGTTGCGCTGGCTGGTCTGAAGCCGCCGCTGTACCAATTGGTCGAAGACACAGCACGCGCAGATGAGGACACCAAGAAGGCAGCGTTGGACTTACAGCAACGATTTACTGATGCCAGTCTCAAATATACGGTAATGGGCGTGATGTTTGTTGCCTGATTTTCAAGCGAAATGGGTTCTTATCTGGTGCATTCGCACTGACGATGACCTGGCTGGTGCACCACCACCTGCCTGTATGAACACGTGGCAACGGGCAAGCAGAAGGGGGTCCACAATTTACATTTATAAGTGAAACATCACAATCATATTTTCAGGACCTGATCGCTACGCTGCAATTCGAAATCGAAGACGAGACCAAAATTCGCGAGGAATTCGATCGAGTCAACGCCGTTTTGGAGCATTTGGGCGGTCGGCTGGACGACGCTGTGAAATTCGCACCGAATCCGAATGTCGGTGAAGTGCAGGATCGGTTTGCCGAGTTGGAGGTAAGTTCGGTGCGATATTTTGTAAATTTAGATGGACCGGTGTGAACATAAAAAATGAATGCCAAAGTGGTTGGTACATCAGCGACACAACACATGCCAAACACGACTCTGGGCGCCGCTTGGTGCACAAATTTAACAACGTTGCGTGCAATCTCTACCATCAAACATGTGCCAGCCACTTGATACACGAAGCCAGGGTTGGAAAAAAAATTTTTTTTTTAAAAATTTTTTTTTTAAAAAGTCTCAGATTCGGGGAAATTTTACCAAATTTGCCTAAAAAACGCGCAAAATTGCGAAAAAATGCAACTTTATTTGACAAGTCACCTTTGTGACTTGGTTTGCATCACTTATGAAGGGTGTTTACGTCATTTCGATGCGATCCAACAGTCTGTGCTTGTTATGGACCTATGATTGCTGCTCTGTAGTATCAGACACAACGGTTTGTGGTCGAATAAGCAAGATTCACTCATAAACCATACAGAATTGAGAATATAAGCTGCAGAAATACTTGTCGGGTCGCTGAATCAAATACATGCCCCCAAAAGTGATTTTGTGAAGAAAATTTTTCGACCCTTGAGGAAAAATGACAAAAAATAACCCCCAAAAAGGCCATTTTTGGACGTTTTAGAACATTTTGTTCCCCCGAAAAATTAAAAAAAAAATTTTTTTTAAAAAAAATAATTTCAAAAACCTTTTTTTTTTAAAAAAATTTTTTTTAAAATTTTTTTTTGCCCAACCCTGCACGAAGCTCACCAATGGGCATGATAACACAGCAGCCCACAATATTGTCTCTGTGAATATTCCTTTAAATTTCCATATTCCAAATTCCAGAACATTTCTAACGAGCTGGCCAAGGCGTACACGGACATCGACAACGTCAACGACAACGTCAAACAGTTGAATCGCAAAGCCGTCCAGCCGGGCAAGACCGACGCCGACATTGAATCGCTGCGAAACAACTGGCGCCAGAACCACAAAAGTCCCGAAATCGTTCGAAAATCGCTGCAAAACTCGGTGCAATTCATTCAGAATGCGGCCGATTTCGATCAGAACATGACGCGACACAAGAAATCCGTCGACGAAGCCCAATCGCTGCTGAATGACCCTGATCGCGAACCCCAAACGCTCGCGAAATCGCGCGCGAAGCTCGAAGCCGACCGAGAAACGCTCGAAGCTAAATTGCACGAATTGCTCAACAATTCAGAGTATTTGGTCGACGACGGAGTGATCGAAGCGGTCGATGGGCCAAAGGCGTGTCAACACATGAGGGCCCTACTACAAGGTCTTCTCGATGAACAAAGGATCCTAATTGAGACCCTTGACAGTCAACAAGGCGCATTCGCACAGTTCGATGGGAAGAAAGGCGAAATCGAGAAGGAGCTTGGCAGAATCGAAGATGAGCTCAGACCGATTGAGGCCAAACTCAAATCGGCGGCCGGTCAAGAACAGGGTCAAGCTGCGAAAAAGGGCAAGAAGAAAGGGGTCAAACAGGCGGCCAAGGCACCTGAACTGACCGCAGACGAACTGATGGGCCTGATTGAAACAGTTGATCGGAACTCTAATGATTTGATCAAACTCGAACCGGAACTCGAACAGCTGCGAGCGAACAGCACGGGATCGGCCAAAAACGATGCAGACAGCAAGGCGCTGCACGACAAACATAAGGAATTGACTGATACCACCAAGGTATAGGATTGCTGATTTTTATTTCCGGGTGTACCACCAAAATGGCACGATAGTGAACTCAATGCTGTTACTCCAAGTTCACATGAGAACATACTGTAGCTTAGCAAAAAATGTTTTAAATACGTCATTTATGCACATTTACATGTGCACTTGCAGAAGCTGTCCACGCAACTGTCGGACAGTCTAAATCGACGCAAAGAAATGGACGCAAAATTGGCGGACGCCGACGCGCAAATGCAACAACTGAACACAGTGTTGGTGACAATCAGAGAACAGCTGACAACGCGAACCATCACCATCACAACAACTGAACAATGGAGCATTGAACAACTGGATATGATGGAGGTTTGTGAAACATCAGCTGATCAGGGTTGGATCAGGCGGAGAAGTTCAATTGCATAAGCCCCCTCCCGAATAAGTTCTCCATACAAATGTGACAAGTTTCTCAATAAGACGCCAGGGTGTTTAATCGAACGTATCCAGTAATCGTATCGTTCTTGATCCATCATCTTTTGTACAAAGCACGTCCACGTCCAAAAGACAGCACCCAGTGCACTTTATTCTTCAGTATATGTACAGTACGTTGTAGTTGCTGGTCCAGTATGACTTTATGACATTACGTATGTATGCCTCCAAACAGAATGCTGGATATCTAAGAGGTGTGCTAATCGAAAGAAAACAAATTGTTTTTGCCTTGCTGATTCAGGCAAATTTGCGCGCCATGCTCGAACGCGACGATCTGCCCGATGACGTGCGTGCCGAAATCGAGCGGCGACTCGCTGAACTGTTGAAGTTGAAGGAACAACTGCTCAACGCGCAGAAAGTGGGTGATCGGAGAAAAAAGTTTATGAAGTTTTTTTAATCTCGATAAAAAGTAATCTTCTTTATGGTTCTCGCAGGAGCTCGAGCGCACCCGTCAGCTGCAAGAAACCGTGGACGCGGAATGCGCCAAAGTCGGTGATTTGAGTGGACGCGTCGATGTCGCCATTGGCGACCTGATTCAGAAAGGTTGGAACTCGAACAATATTGGTGTCAATAAAAATTATTACATTTTGATTGTTCTCTAGAATAACTTATCACAGGCCTGCGCCCGCTGGAGGAGGCTCTGCAAGACATCATCCTTCTGGGCCAACTGCAAGACGAAGTGAATGCACTCGAAACAGCCTTGTATGATGTTGAGCAGAAATCTGAATCGCTCAATCCGGAATACGTGCAGAAAATCAACGGCGCCAAACAGTTGCTGGACAAGGTGGCTGAAAAGGCGCAGGTCAGAACAACTACCGTAACCCGATTACCGTAATCCAACTACCGTAACCCAAATCCATTCCAGACCGCCGTCACCGCGCTGCAACTGGAGGCCAACGACGAGCTACAGTTCCGTCAGCGATTCGAAGATTGTCACGAAAAGTTGAAAGCGTTCGGATTGGACATCCAAGCAGCCAAAGAGGACAAATCCGGCAACGACACGGAGAAACTGCAGAAACTATCCGTTCGTCTATAGTTTTTTTATTTCAGACTCAGTCACAGTAACCTACCGTACACCCGCACTTCAGGACACCAAAGTGTGCCTTTCGGAGCTGCTTGATCTGATTGAGCAACTTCGCCAACGACAGGCTGCACTTCGGGATCCGAACATCCGCGATCGAAAATACGTATTGCCATCGGACCAGATCGACTTTGAGCTGATTTTCAAGGTTGGACATTAAAAATAACCATTTAGTTAGGCTTTGCACCTACATAACCAAATGTTTCAATCGTCTTAAATCCATCTTTAGGAGTCCGAAGCGACGCAACGCAATCTCGCCGACGCGCAAAGCGCCGTCAGCGGACTGGACGAATTCAGCAAGTTGACCGTGGAGTTCGAGCGGAGATTGGCGGAAACGGACATGATTCTGTCGGACGCCGATCGACTGGTGGCGGATGCGGAAAGTGGCAAGGCGAACGAGTACAAGACGGAACTGGACAGACTGAATGCTACTTATGATGACTCGATTGATGTCACTGGACAGGTGCGGTCGCGCGCGGGTATTGAAATTTTGTTGCGTGTGTTCTGCCGCGCGATCATTGGCTTATGGACGATGACCTGGTGTACCGCCGGTTTTCCGCGGTTGGAAACAGTTAACTGAAACATAAGTGAAACACACTGCTCAACTCATTTCACGCGAGTTCTGTCGGTTCTGGCGCTGTTTCGTGCTCTGATGGGCTGGGGCGCTGGTCATTGTGGAAAACCGTAGGGGAGCGGACAAACCAGCGGGTACTGACAGCACCTACACTACATAGCTTGGCCATTAGGCTTAGGCTTAGGCGTAGGCCTACACTGCCCCCACCAAATATCTACTTACATAGGTGCTCTCGTGTGTTGGCCCCCGCTCTTTTGTCCGTGACATGATGTCCATCCACAATCGAATACAGTTTTGACCAACGGGCTCTGAATCTCGATATACTGTACATATCTTATACTCTAACAAGCATGTTGTTGCCGTGACTCTATCGCCTTTTCTACACGCGTGTCGCGGAAACATAAAACCCCTCATCTGATGTTTCGCAGGTGCTAACCAAACTTGACAAACTGGTCGAAACCAAACCGTTGTCGCCCGAACTAGACGCGTCCAACAAACTGAAGAAAATGCACAAAGACTACGCCGAAATGAAGAACAAATACGAACGGCTGCTGACGCTCGTCAGTCGGCGAAACGGGCTTATTGAGCAATTCGATAAGGCGAAACAGGAGGTGATGGTTCATTGCTATTGTTTATCAGGAAGAACGTTGTCGTTTTTCGACTGCGAAGGCGCATGCATAAAACTGGATCGCCGCCGATCGGACCTGTCTTGGTCAGGTGACTTTTTTGAACAGCGGATATTTCCAGATCTGCTGATGGTACAGTACAGTTTCGATCAGCTAAAAGGTGTTCCCAAACAAACAGTAATCAACTTTTAAGCTGGTCAAAGATAGCGCCATCCATTCGCAACATACTATGACGGTCACGTGATCAAAACCGCTCAAGTTTTATGCTTGCGGTGCGCGAAGCCGCTCAAATTAATTATTTCCCTGCAATGCTCACAGGTCGGCGACGTACTAGACGGTATCGACAAAGAACTCTCACCCCTGGCCGAACGCTTACTCAAACCATCGACATCAGGCGTAGACTCAGAAGGGGCGCAAGGGGGCAAGAAGAAGAGAAAGAGGGACAAAGGCAGCAAGTCGACAGCAGGCGCCGAAATCGATGATTCAAACGGTGGAGATATAGACACTTTCGAGGTTTGCGGGATTCGAAAATTTAAGAATTAGTTAAAAGTTGGAAATTAAAGCCTCAAGCAAGATAATACCAATGTTTCATGTGATTTCAGCGTCTCGGCGCTGCCGTGAAAGCTCTAAACAAACCGATCAGCGAATTGGAGAGCACGTCCACCGAACTGGCACCGTTGGAATGGCCGGCTGCTGAACTGATGTGGATTAAACAGAAGCACAAACGCACCGCGCAGACTGTTGACGTTGGTTGAGGCTTTTTGTATCAAAGTTCGGACTACAAGAATTTTACGCCAGCATAACACCAGCTCGCAGATGTATTTGGGCTGGTACTGATTGTGACCCGAAATTGCGCTGCGCATTGCCTTCCTTATGATCGAGACTTGTAGATGATCAAGCATTGATAAACTAAGCAAATGAAGCATCACATTGATTGTAGGAGTGCACGGACGAGCTACGCAAACGCATCGCGCACGCCAACCTTATCCAACAGCTCACTACCGTGACCAACGCCGTAGACGCCTTGAAGAATCAGGCAGAATCGTGCCAAGACCAATCCGGCCTCCCAGCCGACGATCAAATCAGAGACATTGAAGCGAAACTGAAAGAACTGGACGAAATGTCGCCGAAATCCGACGAAGATTTGGAAATTTTGCGCGCTTTGCGCGAGCGTTGGCTGCAACTGACGATCTGGATTACCAGTCGTCGCGAGACGTTCGCGAAATCGGCCGCGGAATTGAACAGAATGCACGAGAGTGTTGCCGGACTGCAGCATGACCTGGGGGCCATCTCCGAGAAACAACCGCAACCGGTCGGATCTGCTAGGGATAGCTTGGCTGCTCTGAAGGTATACATACTGTATGTGTTGTGAAACATCACACATGTGTGAAACGACACCTACATCATGTGCTAAATTTTTTGAGAATTCGATTTCAGGATTTGTCCGAGAAATCAGCATCGCTGCTCAACGAACTCGAAGCGTTCAGTCCGGCGACACCAGCCGATGCGAAGAAACAGGCGTCGCTTAGGGAGATATTGTTGGATCTGCCCAAGCAGGCCGAAGTTGGTCTATTATACGACGTAGTACTTTCATCCACCCTCAGATATTCGCACCAGCAGACTTGCAAAAATTCCGAATACACCACACCCAATGCCAATCGTCCTCCGAGAGAGCAGAAAGCACTTTCTCACATACTGATTGGTTGTCAGTCTCTAATTGCCTCAATCAGCGTGTCAGAAATTATTTTTTCTGGGAGCAAATACTGTAGTTAGGCAGTAACCCTAAATGACATTGTAATGTTTCAGCGTCTTGGCGCGGACATGCGCGAAGAGATCGATGATGAGAACAAGTTGTTGTTCGACTACCAGAATGTGACCACCAGTATTGATGAGTTGAAAGAGCTGCTGGGTCAAGCGCTCGAGTGCAGAATCGCGGAGACAAAGGCACCGATCACGAGCTTGACCAGTACCCAGCCGACTGGCACTGTCATACCACTCGATCAGGCAAAGGATAGGAAGGACGCTGTCAAGGTATCTGTATTTTGTGATGTTTCATGCTCTAGGGAATGTATATTGCTGGACCGGATTCCCGAAGCGATCACATCGCAGTCAGAACTGCAGCTTTATCGATTGACACGATTTCATGTGCAGTATCCCTGAGATTTTCATCTAACGCCCGCCCGACATGTACTGAATATTATTTTCAGCAAATCTCTGCCGACTCGCAAGCCCTTTCGGCCAAAGTGTCCGCTGTGTCCGAGAGTTGTGCAAATCTGTCAAAACGCAAACGAGTCCAGCCGGACCCACTATTGACCGAAGGCACACTCAGCCGAACATACGACGCATTCAGCCAACTATTGACCGATTGTGATGTCCAATGCAGCAACGCACAACAGTTTGGCGAATACAAGTGGCAGCAGTTCGACCCCAAGGTGCAGCTGGTCAGCCAGACACTCGACAGAGTGGAGGAGGCGGCCAAGGCTGAAAACGCGGCTGAAATTGGCCAACATCTGGCTGAATTGGCTGAAGTCAACAGAGAAGTGGCTGCGCTCGATAAGGAGCTGATGGACAGACGTAAGGAGATCGGAAACACGCCGGCAGCGTTTGAGGTGGGATGACTGCGGCAATTTTAGGATGTCCTCCTGCTTGACCTGTGGGCTTCAAACTTGGGGATCGGATCGCATCGATCCGGTCCTGTCTTGGTCACATGACTTTTTTGAATTAAGGATATTAAGAGAATTATAGCAAAGCCACCGGTCGAAAACAGTGACACATCGGTGGTAAAGTTCGTTAGTATTCGATTAATTCCAAAAAAGCCATCACTTGAACAGAGCAGGATCAGTCCCGATCCGAACCGGTTACCAAGTTTGATATCGCTCTTTAGCATTTTTCATTTAAGGTCGACAAAATCACATCGAACATGAAAAGTGCACTGGACGGGGTCCAGAATCGATCCAAATCGATCGCCGACGGGCTCGGTCAACAAATGAAGGGACTACATGACAGGGTCAAGGGACATCTCGATGACACGAATAAGCAGTTGAAGACGGTGAAGAAAAAATCGGCCAGACCACTGGCTGAATGCCGGAAGGATATTGATGCGCTCAAGGTATTTTCGGTGTTTTTATGCGTTTTCAATTTTAAGAATCCTAAAAATGCAGGAATATATGTATTTATATTTTCTCACAGGCTGCCAAAGCGCAGAATGACGCGTTCATCGATGTTCTGGGCATGAATGCCAAAGACAAGGACAACGCGGATCTGATCAAGAAACTGCAGGAACAGAACGAAAAGATTGAGGTTTGCGCGCGCGCGCGTTATCCGCAGAAATATTCAGATTATTTCCTTCGATTTTTACCAAAAATTAAATGCAATTACACTTTCAGAAACAGCTATCGGACATGCAAGTAGAAGTGGATGCAGATGCCAAGCTGACGGACCAATACGATTCGCTCACCCAGTTGTACCACCGACTGCGCGAGGAACTGGACGGGTGTCGCGCTATCAAACCCGATGAGAAAACAAAGGACAAAATAGCTGTCATAAAGGTGACATAATGTGACTTTGTTGAATGTGTAGTTCTACATTTCAGTTGGCAAGAATGGTGATCAGATCGATCGGCGACATCTGGCGTTGTTTTTTTTATCGAGATCTTCACTGATGCTTGTAATTTGAGTCTGCGTAGCATCGGTGCGATCCGATCTTATGCGGCATCTTAGGCAAAACTGTCCAAAAACAACTGAATATCCAAATTCCACTTTTTCTCTTTTTCTAGTCGGTCGACTCAGAGCTGGAATCGAGTGCGAAACGTCACTCCGACCTTGTCAATGACCTGAAGACTGCGTCCAAACAGCGTCGTGTTGTGGGTGTACAGCCACAAATGGACAGGGCCGCTTTGGACAATGCACGCACTGGGGTGGCACAGCTGTCACACGACACTGCCAATCTGTACAAGAACTTGGACAAGTACAGGAACGGAACTGGTGCGTGTGCACCGATTTACCGAGATTAATTTTCTTTAAATTGGATAAAAAAGACACATTAGTTCCCATTTGCAGCCGATTTCGCTATTCATCACGAGCGACTCACCCAGCTGTTTGAATCGGCCGAGGAGTCATTGAATGACACAGATCTGGATTCGGATCGTGCCAAATCAGCCATTCAACAATTGATGGGTGCAAAGGTGAATTTGAGGGTTCACAGCGCATCACTGATACCATTAGCATATGCCTTGTGGTTATAACCACGAAAAGTAAAACGAAAAACGAAAACGAATTAGCACTTTATTCACACGCGCACATTATTATCCACAGGTGTCACTCGACACAGAAGATCTGTGCACAATGGATTGCGGCAACAAAGTTGATGACGGTCTACCAGATGGGGTGGATGTAATTGAAGAGGTCGAACAGATGCGGACCACTGCCGTTGGTGAGTGGAATCGATTGACTGAGATCGAATAAACTGTTATTGTAATTCAAACCGGCACTTTCGTATACTCTTGTACATACACGGGCGTGACATTACATATGTTAAACGGGCTTGCTTGTCCACTATTAAACAGCAAGAAAGCTGAATCTGAAATCTGCTGATTTGATTGCCACTTTTCCAGCCGACCGTCAACGCTGGACCGATCTGGCGACGCAACTAAAGAACCGCGACGCATCAATCGATCAATACGTGATTGATCGCGATCGAATGCTGAACGAATTGGTGAAATTGTCGAACGAATTCGACAGCATCAAAGCGAATCCGTTGGATCCGGATTCAAAGGATGCCGAACGGGCGCTGTTGAAGAGCGTGAATGCGGGATTGCACAAACTGAAGGAGGACGGCAAGGGATTGACTGAGGAAGCGGGCAAACTACGACCGGTGGCCTGGCCGAGTGGCGATGCCGAGAACATTAATGGACAGATTGAGATGTTGGCAAAGAAAGCCGAGGTCAGGAAATGTTTCGTGTTTTTGGGCTTATTGCGCAGTGGGTGACATTGACACGACTCCTAAATTGTCAGCGCGATCATCTGGTTGTTGGATTTTAGAGCTCTGTCAGCTAAATGTGTCAACCGCTCCAAATCAGCCGACATTTCAGTTTCACGATGCACTTTTTGTGCTAAATTCAACTCACAACTGATCGTTCTTTCAGGAGACGGAACGCCACCTCTCAGCAGCCGGTGATTTTGCTGCACATCGCAAACAACTAGA
This sequence comes from Rhynchonema sp. JSB1_4, assembly GCA_030248065.1. Taxonomy (NCBI): domain Eukaryota; kingdom Metazoa; phylum Nematoda; class Chromadorea; order Monhysterida; family Xyalidae; genus Rhynchonema; species Rhynchonema sp. JSB1_4. The sequence continues at coordinate 24,733 of JASAMV010004929.1, forward strand.
AGAACAGATCGATCAATTGAAGGCGAGACTTGATAGAATACAGCCGGACAAACTGACTGATGCCAACAGCATCAAAGCTCAGCTGGAAGCCGGACAGGTATGTATTCGTATTGTGGCAACGATTGTCATTGTCATTGAATGAGAAAATGTAGTCACGCACATTTTGCAGACAATCGCGCACGAACTGAGTCAATTGCAATCGGGATTGCATGAACTCAATGACAGAGCGTCAAACCCACCCCTCTCAGATATGGATGGGGTGAAGAATGCGGTGGACGACTTGAATGGCAAACACAGAGCTGCGTCCGAACAATGCCAGGTTTCCTCGTATTTTGAAATGAATTGAGCGAATCTGATCAAAACTGCCCCCCCCTTGATCACGTGACTTTTTCTATCAAGGATAGACATTAAGAAAGTTAATGCTGCCGCCGCTAATTTCGACCAGCTTAAAGGTTGTTGCTAGGCCTGAAATGAACAACTTTTACGCTGGTCAAATTAGCGGCCCTGGTAAATCTCAATATCCTCAAAGCGAAAGTCACAAGTGTCCAAAACAAGTCCGATCCGAGCACCAACTTTGACATCGAACTTTGCGAATGTTCCCTGAAGGAATTCAAAAATTCGCTTTTCAATTTAATGTCAGCGATACAACAACATAAGTTTATTTATTTCCAGCACCAACTACAACAATTGCATCAACAATTGGAGAGTGCAGATCAGTTCAATCAACTGTTGGAGTCAGTCACCCAACAGCTCACCAGTTCGCAGGAGGCAGTCAACGTTCGTTTCTTGTCAATTTTGTTCTGTTGTCTGGTTTTGAACAATCACAACCAAACTTGTCGATATGGGCATGATAACAAACTGTGTCACTAACATCCAACATCGTTTTGTCAGAAGTCATTAGGATAAAAGTCAGAAAAAAGAACTGCGTGCGTCTTTCTGCACTACCCATGCAGTAACCTAATGTAACCCACCGATGCTACTAAGAAGCGTGAGATAATGGATCTCAGAATAATTAAAATGCCGAAACCAAAGTGCACAGCCCCGTTCACACACACACACACACATAGGTTGCGGAGGCAACGTTGTCGGACCCGGATAGTGACGCCGGCAAGTTTCGTACGACCGTGCAGTCGCTGCCAAGTGAACACACGCTGCAAATGTTGGATGAACAGTTGAGAAGGGCCGAGTCACAGAATCTGGATAGTTCGAGCGTCAATGAAAAAATGCAACAACTCGCCGGCATTTTCGCCGCCGTCGCTAATCTCAGGAATAATTTGGGTGCGTGTGTTTTTGTGCCGATCTGTTGTCTAATTTATGAATATTTGGGCGCACAGATTCTGAGATGCGCTGTGGAGCGGTTGGCCGATGATAGACTGTCAAAAATTCCCTATGTTCATCTGCTGCTGTTTTTAAAGATAGGTCAGCATATGGAGTGCGAACCACATCACAACCAGCAACAAAAACAAGAAAGTCGACACGCGCTAAAATAAATCTAATCTAATTAATCTAATTCTATTTAATTTTTATCTATTTTTTGCCACATACTGTATATAGGCGGCCGCGCGGACACGATCGAGCAGTTCGAGTCGAACAGCAAAGACGTCCAAGATCAACTGAGCAAAATCAACGAGCGATTGACTGATGTTGAACTGAAAGCAATTCGATCGCTCGATGAGGCGCGACACGACGTGCATGCATTACAGGTTCGCGTACAGTACAGCCTCTTTATAGTGAGTGACCCTGGTTTTTGTGATGCTTTTTGAACGATGTGTACTGCTATTTTGACCCCAACCAGCGGTCCTTACCAAGCCACCGTTGTGACCACATTGTTTATATTTATCCAGATCGTCTCGCTGCAAAGAGGGTACTCAGTCTATTTTTACAACATTGTGCCATTGCACGTAAAAATCGTATCGTGGCTCCCAACAGTTTGGAGTGTGCACAGGTGGCCAAGAATTCGTGGTCTTGGCCCTAATTTAGATGTCACAACGTCTATATATGCAATGGGTGGGTTTGCTTGTTGGCAGCAGACGATGTTGAATATATAATAACGGAATAAAAAAAATTAAATAACTAATAACCTGTATATGTCTAGACTGATCACAAATCAATCGATCACCAACCACGATATTTGCAACACAGGACATTGAAACGGCCATTCACGGCACGAAACCGAGTCTGAAGACCCTGATGTCCACGGCTGAGTCGCTGCATCCGCTGCAATGGCCGAAACAACGTGCCGAAGCACTGGCCGACTCGTTGAATGCGCTACAGAATCGTGCTCAGGTAGAAAATGATTTTGGGATTGTCTTATATTTGGTTATAAAATAATTTTTTTAAAAATCCGCTGAACATTTTTCAGCCCTTGCTCACAACGACCACTGACGAAGTGCGAAATGAAGAGGACCTACTGCGCGAATACGATAGTCTGTTGACGCAAGTGAATCAGTTGAAACATCAAATTGATCAGTTGGCGCCATTGAATGTGAATTCAATTGATGATGCGAAGAAAGAGGCAAAACAGATTGAGGTGGGAGGGAAGATAGGATTTTCATTTGCTCGTATCAAATTTGGTGATCTACATAAGTCGGGATCGGCTTCGTCTCTGTCACCTGACAAAAAACAAACAGCACCAATCAGGGAACCAAATCGGTCACAGACTGCTTTTAATACGCGTCATTTTGTTCTCAATATGAGTTGTGCAACATGTTTTGCCCGGTTTTGACCTGCTCCAGGCGGTGCACCAGGTCATCGTTAGTGCGAATAAATTAAATTTCCTTTTTTCCAGTCGAGGTCCTTTTTCAGCAAAGAAAGACTTTTCCAGGATCTACAAAAGCCACTATCCCGGCTGTCGGAAGAATGCGCGAAATTCAACGTTCAGCTGGACAATGTCCGTGCCAGACGTCAGTGCGTGCAAGTGTCACCGACCATCAACCAATCAGCGCTGAGCACCAATCAAATCGGCCAATCACTGTCCGATCGTCAGCAACAGATCGATTCAGCGAACGCCATTCTGTTCGATTATGATCAGTTCAGAAAGTCGGCCGAATCGGCTGAAAAGCAGCTGGCTGAACTCAGAAAGTCGACAGAGCAGAGCAGTGATCCAGCGACGTTGGCTGAAACACAGAAACGGCTGGCTGAACTGCTGGCTCAGCTGAAAGATGTCCATCAACTGGCGGACAAAGTCGAACAACACCCGAATGTTGGAGACAAGTACCCGAACATGGTTGATGACGTGCGCGGTCGCATATCAGATTTGGATTCGGGCTGCACCAACCTGGCGCAGAATCTGAAATCAAAGTTGCACGCCTTCACTGCGTACAATCAGGCACGCGACTCCCTCAAAGCCGACATCGACAAAGTTAATGCTGATCTGGCTGCTGCTCAGGCACAGTTTAAAGCCAGTGGTGAAACATCAGCTGCTGCTGCGCCGAAGAAGAGGGACAAGAAGAAGAAAAAGAAAGAGAAAGAGCAGACACCGACCAGAGACGAGCCGGACCTGCAGACGCTCGCTGAGAACACCCAGGTATGGAACAGAAATTTTGGCCCCTTTGTTATTCATAAATTTGGCTAATTCTGTTGTTGCCGACGGTACTGCCTCGGTGTCTGCTGTGCATCACATGTCGGGAGCTGCGAGCAAATCGGCTCTACGACATTAGTATATGGAAATAGAAAAACAGCTCTATCGGGCAGTTGCGTTGACAAAATTAGAATAAGCCAGAGATTTGAAGGTAGCAAACGAATCTGAGTTGCAGAAAATCAGCACAGTCGCATGCGCCCTGCCACCGAAGGCAGCCGAAGTGATCCAACTGGCTGACACGTGCACGCCATCGACCAAACCAAAGTCGGAGGCCGACGCTCTGTCGAAAGAGGCTGCTGCCGCGGCCGAGTCCGCTCAGGTTCAGAATTTGAGCAGTTTTGAATATTTTGAACGTTCAAATTGTTCAAATGCAAAACGACACAAATTTCGCAGAAACTCGCCGCCGAAGTGATGCACGCGCGCGACCAGCTGTCCAATGCGGGCACCGCCCTTGATCACACAGGCAAACAGATCATGGAACATCAGGATGTGGCATCGAAATGCGAACAGCTGCTGAGCGATTTCGATCGCAGCCATGATGAGGCGGCATTGATTGAAATCGATCGATTGATGAATGGAGATGGAGCTGTGTGGCGAATTGGTGGTGTTAAGACTGAACTGGAGGCGATCGATGCTCCCGAACAGTTGAAGGTTTGCGATAATTTTATTAAAAGACGGTGTGAAACATTTGTTGTAAAATTCACTGATGACGGTCGTGGTTACAAACGCCAGAGCAATATTAGAGAGACTATCATGTGACTTTTTGCATTATATAGCGATTTCACTTTTAACTGGAGTCAGTAACTTGGACCGATTAAAGGTAGACCCAGTCTGATAAATGAAACACTTTTATGCTGGTCGAGATTAGCGGAATCAATAAATCTTGAGTTATCCTCCTTCAAAAAACCATACTGTAAGTCACGTGACCAAGGGAAGACCGGCCCGTACCGATCATCAAGTTCGATATATCCCCATTTAACAGGTCCATCGGTGCCTGGTCAAAACATTCAGTCCCGTACACCAACCCATGAAACATCGCCCGCCCTCACAACACACAATTTCAGCACGTCAAAGACCGCCAGCTGGACGAATGCAACGAGCTGGATGTACGAGGGCACGGTGTTGGCTCGCAGCTGGCGGCACGACAGAAAGCGTTGAGTCAGACAAATCAATTATTGACCAGCGTAAAATCGAACTTGGACGAAGCCCGACAGTTGATTGCTGATGTCGAAAAGAGCTCGCCGACCGATCAGGACACGGCTGTCAATGCGCACAAGGACATGTTGCTGGTGCGTGCTAGTAGTTGATTGACTGATGTTTCATTGCTAGAAATTAAAAAAAAATTGACATCAAACATAAATTATTTTTTTACAGAAAGCCCGTCACAAGGTCACCGAGTCCGTCGATGCTGTTGCCAAACATGGCGAATTGGTGGGTCCGACGAGCGCCAATCACGTGATGGCCGAATGCACTGAGGTCGACAAACATGCCGAGGTTGGCTAACTGGGACTTTATTTGTCAATTTCTGTATTTTTATTTGAAAATATCACGATTATCATTATTTTACTAAATAATATTACTTTTACAGAAAATATCAAAACATATTTCACAGGTGATTCAATTGAAAACTGCGAGCGAACTCGATGAGAACAAACAGTTGTCGGCTGAATACGATGACTTGGTCGAGCGGGTGAACAAACTGAAGGACGCAAACAACAAATTGGGACCTGTCAATGTGACAACACCTGCCGAGGCGACCACCGAAATTAACCAGATTGATGTGAGTTCGTGTTGTTAGCGGTTGCGGTATGATTTCGACAAGGATCCCTTGCAAGTCTCATGGAGTTCATGAAATGTACAAGCTCAAGTTCATTGCGCTCTAGCGACATCCAAGTGCGCTCCTCTTCCTTTCAGGCCCTACAACACCCGCTGAGCATCCTAGTGGGCGAGTGTAGGTCCTTCAACGGCAGGGTCGAACGAGCACAGCCGAATCGTCAGTTCGTCACCTTGTCCAACATGGATCCAGCGTTGTTGAACCTTGACGATGCGCAAGCCGCACTGGAAGATCGACGAAAAACAGTTGAATCGGTCGGCCAGTTCGTCGGCGACTATGACGAGTTCCGAAAGGCGATTGAGGAGGCCGAGAAGAGTCTGACCGAGTTGAAGCGATCGACCGATGAGACCTGGAACACACGCGAGCTGAAAGAGATCCAACGTCGACTGGCTGCGCTGACGATGCAGATCCGGGACGGTCCCATTCGACAACTGGCCAACAAGGTGGAATCGGTGACGAGCCTGACCACCGATCAACAACGGTCGATGGCGGAGGACTGCAGGTCGAGGGTGCAGGCGTTGGATGCGACCAGCGCCGGGCTGGCTGACCATCTGATGCACAAGATCGACGCGCTCGGAGAATATGTTGTTGCCAGGGATGCACTGCAAGCCGATATCGATGCTGTGAATGCCGAAGTGGACATTGTTGAATTGCAATATCGGCCGGACGCAGACAAGGACCAAACGGACGCGAAGAGAAAAGAGAAAAAGAAGAAAAGGAAGGGACAGCAGGAGAAGAGCGAGGGTAAGGACGAACCGGATCTGCAAGCGATGGCCGAGACTATACAGGTTGGCTTGACTTGTTACTTGGAGCACTTCGTTGAAATGTTACCTACGTAGTACATAGTTGTGCTTTTTGATTCCCAGCTCAAACAGTCTGGCTCTCCAAATAATCGTCAATGCGAATGCTCCGTATGGCCAGTTCAGAAACTGTTGGGAATGGAACATAATAGCAAACATGAACTTTACTGTGTTTGAGCAAAACAGCAAAGTTCATCATATCAAATCAGATCAAACTTCACACAAAAATCTGTGCGCCCCACACACGCTCTCAACCTGTCTACCCAAATTCAGCAACTGCACAAGCGGGCGCATGCGCTGCCACCACGAGCCGTCGATGTGATGAATCTGGCTGAACGATGCAGACCAGCCACCCAGCCCAAGGCCGAATCTGAAGTGCTCAAAGCGAAAGCCGTTGGATGTGTGGATCGAGCATTGGTATGGTCGATCTTGAAGCTTTCTCTTAAAATAGCTTTCTTAAATTTCTTAATTTCTTTTCACCAATCTTAATTGCGAAACATCACCCGCCCAGGGCCTCAAGCACAACATCACTGCTTCGCGCGACCAGTACGCGGCGTCCACCGCGCTGTTGAATGGCACCAGTTCGCAGTTGGCCGAACATCGAGACCGCGCTGCAAAGATGGAACAGCTGCTGGCTGAATTCGAAACGAATCCCGATGCGAACCTTTTGGCCGAAATCGACAAATTGTTGGAGGGTTGGCGAATTGGCGAGATCAAGGGAGAACTGGAGAAAGCGGACGTACCTGACCAGTTGAAGGTATAGATATTGGACTGTTTTTTTGTAAATTTTGGCAATCGTGTTTCGAAGCTGCTGGTCAACAACCATTCGACCTCGTTTAATCTTGGGCACTGTGGAATGAACAAAGACTGGACATCGTATTAATCTGGCTAAACGATTGGTTGCTTCCTGATGTTTTACAGCGCCGTTGAAACTTGGCCCTCACGTGAAAAAAAAATAAAATTTTGACACACTTTTGTGAGAGAGTTATTATCAGTTCTGGCCACTGATATAATTTGCATGATAACAACGTCAAACATTGCAGTCTTTTGATTGATTTCGATGAATGATTCCCAGGATGAGCAATCGCGTCAACTTCAATTATGCGACGAGCTGGACGGCAAAGGCAACGATTTGCGATCGAAACTGGCCGCCAAACAGAAGGCGTTGGATGAAAGCAGACAGCTGGTTGACAGAGTGAACACCAATCTGAACGAGGCTCGACAGTTGATCACGAATGTACAACAGAACTCGCCAAGTGATCAGAGCACGGTGGAGACAATGCATCTGGGAATGGTTGAGGTATACTGTATAAAACGCTGGTTTATCTTTTAACACTTCTTAATGTTTCAAACGGTCATTTTGCCTAACCTGATGTTTCAGAAAGCACGTCAGAACGTCAAAGACTCGATCGACGCGGTCGCGACGCACCGCGGTGAACTGGTCGGACCGCGAAGTGCCAAACAAATCAATGATGACTGCACAGAAGTCGACAATCTGGCTGTGGTATGTCGACAATTGTCAGGAAATAAGTACAGTCCAACCGCTACATAGCGAACAGGGCGAGAACCGACTATTTTATTCACTATGAAGAATATTCGCTATGTAGAGCACCGCTATCCATTTGGGGACTGATCGTTCGTTCACTGTGCAGATGGATTCACTATGTAGAGGCTCATCATGTGGAGGATTGACCGTATGTATTTCAAAAAGAAGACCAATCCAATCTCAAATCCATTCGTTCAGGCCATTCAAACCAAAACGACATCGGAGTTGGATGAGAGCAACCGACTCGTTCCCGAGTACAACAATCTGCTGGCCAGAATCGATCAATTGAGATCATCGGTCGATCAACTCGCTCCTGTGAATATCACGAAAGTCGACGATGCGAAGGTTGAGAAGGATCGACTTCAGGTTGAAGAGCGGGAAATCCAATTGCCTTTGTTTGAAGACGGAATTCACAATGTACAACTTTCTCAACTAATTTCTTCAGGCCTTGCAACAAACCCTCGACCAGCTGAGTGATCGCATCAAGCCATTGAGCGAAGAGATTGCCAAATCGCGATCCGATCGTCAATACGTCCATCTGGCTAACGAAATCGACGCGTCACGACTCAACGTTGATGACATCAACAATCGATTGTCGGAGCGCACTGGTCGTGTGCGTGCACTGGCAGCGTTCGTTGGCGATTATGACGAATTCTGTCGTCAGGCGGATCCGACCGAACGGGAACTAATTGAATTGACGAAGTCGATCGACGATACGGATGATGTTTCACAGCTGCACGAGACTCAACAACGTGTGGACGCACTGCTTGGCACATTGCCAACGGTGAGAGATCGCGCGTCGAAGGTCGAATCGAACGTGAATGTGGGCGATGAGCAACGGTCGATGCAAAATGACGCACGACAACGACGCACACAAATTGACGCACAAACAGACGCACTCGCGAGACGACTCGCACAGAAATTGGAGTCACTGGGCAAATTCAACACCGCTCGTGACTCGCTGCGTCAAGACGTTGACAAAGTGAACGCAGAGCTGAAGGTGGTGGAAGCGCAGTTCAGGGGTGAAGAGGAAGCTGATGCCGGCAAGAAGAAGGACAAGAAGAAGAAGAAAAAGAAGGGCGACAAGACTGAGGAAGCCAAAGAGGAACCCGATTTTCAGGCACTGTCGGACACAATGCAGGTGGGCACACAGCTTGGGAAGTGTTATAAATTTGCCCGAAATACACGCATCTAACATTGTTTTTTCTTCCCAGCAAATTACCACCACCGCATACACGTTGTCCCCCCGTGCTGCCGAGCTAACACAGCTGGCTGAAGCATGTGAACCGCCAAAGGAACCGAAAGCTCAGGCTGAAACGTTGACCAAGCAAGCCGCTTCAACGATTGAAGCTGCTCAGGTATAAAAATGGGTGGGTGCTTTTCAAGAAAGCCAGGAAGAAATTGAGACCGTGTGAATTTGACCCAATCCCACTTGAATAAACGGTTTTTCAAGCCCTCACCTGACGTAACCTGTCCTATATTTCATTGTGACTTTATTTATAGTTTATCAAAATTTCAAATTCCTCTTATAACCAATAACATTGCAAAGCCGTCCAGTTACGTCATGCGATGCGAACTAATCCCGCCATAGATTTTCTAATGAGAAAAAATCTGATTCAATGAATATATCACATCAACATTTTTCTTCAGAAACTCTCCTCCACAATCGCCAGCGCACGTGACCAACTGGCGGCGTCGGGTGCAGCCCTGGATGGAACATCAGCGCAGATCGCAGCGCACCAGGACGTTGTCGACAAATGCGACCAGTTGTTGCGCGCATTCGAACAGAACACTGACGATGCCCTGTTGGGCGAAATGGCCAAATACCTCGATGCCGATGGCAATGTCTGGCGAATCGGCGCTGTCAAGCAGGAACTGAACGCGCTTGATGCGCCTGATCAGATGCAGGTGAGTCTGCTGGTTTTCTGCTTTTCTTTTTTCATTTTTCCGCTATAATGTCATGATTCATATGCATCTTCAGGACGAGAAATCGCGTCAACTTCAATTGTGCGACGAGCTGGACGGCAAAGCGAACGATTTGCGATCGAAACTGGCCGCCAAACAGAAGGCGTTGGATGAAAGCAGACAGCTGGTTGACAGAGTGAACACCAATCTAGATGAAGCCCGACGGTTGATTGTCGAGGTGACGACCCACTCACCTGCCGATCAGAACAAGGTCGAAAGTGATCATCTGGCAATGATTCAGGTACGATTGAGTCGGATTTAGGCTTATAGTGCTGTCGTCTACTCAAATCGTCTACAGCCCGGAATTATATTGCTAATTGTGGTCAAAGCACGGTGTCTACCGTAAAAACCTATAGAAGGGGGGGCTCTATTAATTCACTGACCCCATTTTGGGGGCTCTATTACGGTGGGGGGCTCTATTCCGCGGGGGCCTCTATTAATTCACTGACCCAAACCTGAAAAATTGTTCCCAGAATTACCCCCCAAAAACCCCTCAAAATGGGTTTGAAAGGATGTTTTTTCGCTTGTAATCGCGTTTATTCGTGTCTGTTCGTCAATTAGAGGCATATTATGTGCTCTGAACGAACAACAAACATGCATAAATATACCTGTGCACCACTATCAAGCCTTAATACACTACTGTATAGGGGATGTTACTTAGGGGGGCTCTATTAATTCACTGACCCCTTTTTGGGGGGCTGTATTACGGGGGGGCTCTTCAGCTAAAATGTAAGCATGTGAAACATGGTATATTTTGACTGCGTGTATGTCAGTCAATTTAAATCTGCTCTGCTGAACTATACAGCTCCCATAATGCTCTAGTTCTCTTATCTCAAGTTGAGTTGTGTGACAATAATTCTGTGTGGCGTTAGCCAACAGATAAAGTCAGGAAATGAACGTGGTGCACAAATTTTTCAAACACCAAAAAACACAAAAAGCATACTTCAGCAAGCCCGCAAGAACATCAAAGACTCCGTCGACGAGCTGACATCGCATCGCGGTGAGTTGGTCGGACCACGAAACATGACCCAAATCACCAACGAGTGTACCGACTTGGATAAACAAGCGCAGGTTCGTGTACGCAATGTGTTGATTCGCTTGATAAACAAATTTTTGGTGTATTAGATAAATTCAATGATGCTGACTTTAGGACATCCAATCGAAGACCGCTGCTGAGCTCGATGATAACAAACGAATGGTCCCTCACTACCACGACGTAACCGCCAGACTCAATCGACTGAAGGAGGCAGTCAAACAGTTGGGTCCGTTGAACATCACAACAGGCGATCAATCGAAAGCAGAATGTGATCGGCTGGAGGTGAATCTCAGTTTTTACATTCCTACAAGTCTGACAATAAATGTGTTCTTGACACGTACATAACGTGCGCACATCTCAGGGTCTACAACAAGAACTGGCCAAACTGAGGGACGAGTGCCAACCGCTGGGTCAGTCAATCGACCAATCGCGAGCGAATCATCAATTCGTCCAGATGCCATCCGACATCGACGCAGCAGCACTAGATTCGACCGATATCGAGCGTCAACTGTCGGAGCGCACTGGTCGTGTGCGTGCACTGGCAGCGTTCGTTGGCGATTATGACGAATTCTGTCGTCAGGCGGATCCGACCGAACGTGAACTAATTGAATTGATGAAGACGATCGACGATACGGATGATGTTTCACAGCTGCACGAGACACAACAACGTGTGGACGCACTGCTTGGCACATTGCCAACGGTGAGAGATCGCGCGTCGAAGGTCGAATCGAACGTGGATGTGGGCGACGAGCAACGGTCGATGCAAAATGACGCACGACAACGACGCACACAAATTGACGCACAAACAGACGCACTCGCGAGACGACTCGCGCACAAATTGGACAAGCTGAAAGGCTTCGATGGCGCTCGTGATTCGCTCAAAGCCGACATCGATAAAGTGAACTGCGATCTAAACGCTGTCGATGCGCAGTTCAGGGGTGGACAGACGGCTGAAGGTGGCAAGAAGAAGGAGAAGAAGAAAAAGAAGAAGAAAGGAGATAAGGAGGAGAACGGAAGAGAGGAACCGGACTTGAAAGCGCTGGCAGACACCATGCAGGTATGATCGATTTTTTTATTTTCACGATGTTTAAAACTGAAGTGCTTAAACGAATAACGTAACTAACTGTCGCTGTATATTTCAGAATATCACCACTGCCGCGCAGGGCTTGCCACCTCGCGCTGCCGAACTGTCAAAAATGGCCGAAGCGTGTGAAACATCGAAACCGAAAGAGCAGGCTGAACAGTTGACGAAGGAAGCTGCCGCAACCGTTGATGCTGCTCAGGTATGGCGGCTTTTGATAGTGAAAAGCAGGATCTTATTCCAGTGCACACTATTTATAGTGACACATTATCGGGACCTATATTCTGTCATTACAAAGAATTTACACTTAAAATTACAATCAGGAGACAGATTGGGGACTAAAATCGCGTTCGAAAATACTGTATATCCACCATGTAGAGGGCTCCGCACCGTAAAGAATATAACTATAAAGAAGGTATAGACTGTGTATTTGAAATTTCACTCGTGATTCGCAAATATCTACGTACATCTCGACATGTCTTTCCAGAAACTCTCCGGCGACATCGCGTTCGCGCGCGATCACCTTGCTCTATCAGGCTCGGCCCTCGAGCGTTCAGCTGAACAGATCGCGGCGCACCGCGACACCGCTGCCAAATGCGAGCGACTGTTGAAAGAGTTCGACGGCAGTCACGATCCGGCACTGCTCGGTGATGTTGGACAGTCGTTGGACGAAGACGGCCAACAGTGGTGCATCGGGCAGATCAGCGAACAACTGGACAAATTGGATGTGCCTGATAGTTTGAAGGTTGGAAATATGGGGCTGGTCTTGTGTCGAACGTAATAGCAAAGTCAATGACGAATCTACGACAATAATTAGAATACCTTTTCAACTGCTATTTTGTCACCCCCCCCTCTCAACACCTGCAGGCTGAGCGTGACGACCTACTGAACGCGTGTGAACAGCTGCGAACCAAAGCCGACGAACTGCGAATGGAGCTGGCGTTGAAACAGAAACAGGTGCGCGCCACTGTAAGCTTGTGGATCGCTTTCTTATTCAATCGATTATGTGTTTTTGCATCTCGTGATGTTTTTACGTGAAATGGAAATATATACCGAAAATGCCAACACAGCTGACCGAAAGCACGTTGATGATCGAACAGGTGATGGCGGACTTGGATGAGGCCAAACAGTTGATCGCTCAAGTCGAGCTCAAATCACCTGCTGATCAGAAAACGGTCGAAAATGAACATCGGGGCATGATTGAGGTACATATACATGTGTCTAGCAATGTTTGAGGCCCTTTTTGTCCATCTTGTTGACAGAATGAAGCTGATCAAATTCTGATAACTGTTATCTACAGAACGCGCGCAAGAAGATCAAGAGCGCAGTGGACGTGGCCGCCAAACACGGCGAGTTAGTAGGTCCGACGAGCGCTAATCAAATCATGGCCGAGTGCACGGAACTGGACAAACAGACTGAGGTTGTTGTGCGCTTTTTTGAAACATCAGCTTGCTCAATTTATTCATCATATCAATCATCGTGTTACAGACAATTCAATCCAAGACCAACGCTGAGTTGGAAGAGAACGAGAAGCTGCTATCAGCTCTCGAATCGCATCGTAAATTCTTGGCAGAGTGCCAAAAACAGTTGAATGATGTCCTGTCAGCCAAACCAGCCAACGCCCCCGACGAACAACGGAAAAAACTCGAGAAAGTGGCTATTTTGCCAGACAAGATTGGCAGCAACTACAAGGACATGGCTGAGGTGCAGGTGACGGTCGACAGGGATGCGACACCCGACAACACACAACGACAGTATGTGCTTGCACAGGGTGCGGATGAGACCAAGGTCGGTTTGGATTGGGGCATAAAACAACACAGAATTGCTTTTATATAAGTTTGTTTGTTGGGAATTGTGGCGTATGATAGGCTGCGATTCTCACGAGGTAACCTACATTCATATCTGCTTTGCTTTTGCTGTCACGTTACCTACCATATGGGGTACATTCGGCTCATACTTCTCCAATGTCGTTCGTGTAAATGGGCAAAACTGTTCACACAGGTTGTGCACTCGATGCAGTAATTTCTTGCGCTGATTAATTATGCCTTGCGTAACTGTAACTTGCATAATAAGACATTAGTATAGTCCGTCCACCAGCTCATGGCACTTCGTGTTGCTGCTGGCTGGTTTGTTCCCTTCCTCCACATTCTAATGAAAGAGAAATTGAGTTTCCGAAAAAAATTATTTTTTGCTCCTAGATTGCTGTTTTTATGAAATCGACGTGTTTTATAGATTTTAATTTAATTTAATTTTAAACTTGATCGAATTCAATCGTTTTCGACACGTATTACTATTTTTTCAGTTTTTTTGCAAAATCGCTCACACGCAATTTCTCTTTCATTAGAACGTGGAGGAAGGGAACAAACCAGCCAGCAGCAACACAAAGTGCCATGAGCTGGTGGACCGACTATATTAGCCGCACATTCGCCGCACTGACGATGACCTGGTGCTCTTGTTAATCCACAGATACCCATAGCGACAAACATAATGCAACGGTTACATTATATAAATATACCATCAACTCCAATGTTATTCAGGCGTTGGCCGATTCGTACCAAGAGCTCGATTTGAATGTCGGCCAAACGCTTGACAGTCTCACTAAGGGCCTGTCGTTCCTGGAACTGTGCCAAAAACTCACCCATCAATACCACACGATGAACGGGGAGCTCGACAAGCTTGAGGTCGAAATGAACAGCGAACAGACGCAGGAACAGTGGCAATCGCTGGCCGATCGGCTGGATCCCTTTGTGGACGAGCTGAATCAATGCGAGCGTGACCTCATGGCCTACCGCGACCTGGCGTCCGACAAATGGCCCGCATACCCGAATGTCAAGGAGCGCATGGCCAAGTTGGATGAAACATCGGGTCAACTGCGCAAACGTGTCGACACGATGAAAGGGGTGGCCAGCGACAAGGCTGGCACGTACAAACAGTTCAATGAGCTCTACGGGCCGACAGCTGCGGCGATGGGTGACCTGCAGACAAAGGCCTATCCGGTGTTGGGTCTGTGCGCCGACAGCAGGGCGCTACTCGCAATGCAACCGGTCGACATCAAACACAACATCGCTCAAGTGCAGGTATACACACATCGAATTGGGATTTTTATTTTTGAATTTTAGAAAAAAAATCAAACAATTCACTGGTTCCCATCACACAGGAGATCAGTCGCGGTCTGAACGAACAGAAACCGGCAATTGCCACGCTGTCGAATCTGGCCAGTCAGTTGGAGCCACAGAAGGTGCCACAGAACAAAGTGACCGATTTGATCAATTTGATGGATGCCGCCGAAAAACAGTGTGCTGTAAGTGTCTACATCTAGATTTTTATTGAAGTTTGTTTTGTCCTGTGATATCAATATTCAACAGATGATTGATATTCATTCATCACATTTTACAGAACTGCTCCGAACAGCTGCACAATCAGTTGAACCAGGGCGAAGCATTCAACGCGCTGCTGGCGGATTTCGACGCGCAATCTGAAGAATCGCAGCAAGTGATCAGCGCGAGCGAACAGCTGCTCGAATCGGACAATCTCGATTCGCTGCAGGACGCAATCAATAAATTGCGATCGCGTCCCAGTGAGCGATTGGCGCAGATCGCCAAGCAAATGGCGAGTGTCGCCGATGGACTTGACGATGGGGCACGACAGACAGTGAGTGAACGATGCGTGAAGAAGGACGAACAGGATGCGAATGCGCATCAATTGATCGATCGATTGGCGCAGCGATCCGATCTCTACGATCGATTCACTGACGCCGCCAATCGATTGAATATGGAACTGACGGAGGTCGACGGTGAACTGGGCATCATCAGAGACGGCGCGCAACGACAAGAGGCCGTGGCCGAGAAACAACAACCGAAGAAGAAATCAAAGTCCAAGAAGAAACAACAACAACAAAGTGAAGAGCCCTCAACGTCTCTCCCCGATCCATCAGAGGTGTCGAGCAAAGCCCAACGATGTCTCGACCGTTTAGTGTCTGACGAGCCCCTCGTGCACCAAGTGACCGATCTGGCCAATCAGCTGCAGCCAGCAGCAGCAGCCAATCAGCGCACAGCAGATCTGGTCGCCAAACACGGTCAACTTTTGAACCAATGTCGTGACTTGATGTCACAAGCGCAACAGCGACAATTGAATCAATTCAATGATGAACTGACGACTCTAACCGACGAATTAGTCCAATCAGAAGCTAAACTGTCGGACCCTAATTGGGATCAGGCCGATATTGATTCCGAGATCGACAATTACGCCAGTCCCAAACAATGGACGTGGCTGGCTCGACTACAGCAATTGTTGGCCCAAATCGGTCAAACTGAAGGGGCACAGACCAGACGCAGCGATGTTGAGCAGCTGCAGCAACGCGCGCAGACATTGGGCACTAAATTGCAAGCGCGGCGCGATGCGACGAGTGCATTCAACGACACGAAACATCAGATGGATAGGAATATGGAGAGACTGGAGAAACGATGGACGAAACTAGCAGAGTTTGACGGCGACAAGCAAACGGCCGACGCGATCAGGGCGCAGATCAATGCGCTTGCGGTTAGTCTTTTTTGGACGTTTTTTTTCCAGATTTTCACGGGAGAGATTGTCCAAAATCCAGCGTTAAAATGACTAATTTATTATATTTTATTAAAATAATTATTTTTACAGAGCTGCAAATCGAACGTCGACGACGAATCGAACGCAATAGAAACGCTACAGCTTCTGGCCGGCAAACTTGACCCATTGCGCTGGCCGATGGAGCAGGCCAAAGACACCAAACAACGACATGCGCAATTGAGTCGAAATATTGATGTGAGTGACGCACATGTTGTAACCTTTCTGGCGTTGACACTTTTGCAAACTGGATCGGTGTTACCGCGATCAGATTTGCCTTGGTCGTGTGGTGACTTTGTTTATTCAAGGTTTATGTCGCCGATTTACTGATCTCATTTGCCGGCATGAAAGTTGTTTCCAGAGACGTCTTATGAAA
Source organism: Rhynchonema sp. JSB1_4 (assembly GCA_030248065.1). Classification (NCBI taxonomy): domain Eukaryota; kingdom Metazoa; phylum Nematoda; class Chromadorea; order Monhysterida; family Xyalidae; genus Rhynchonema; species Rhynchonema sp. JSB1_4. Next base: position 41,547 of record JASAMV010004929.1, read on the forward strand.
ATATCAACTTTTACATTTTGTGCATCGAGATTAGTGACACCATCAGTACAAAAAGCAGCGGCATTAAAAAAGTCATTTCAGACTAAGTCAGAGAACCGATCCGATCGGATCAACTAAGTCTAATCCACTGCCCCAACTTGAAATGTTTCACCCATTCACACACACACACACACACAGGACCGAATCGCATCGCTCCGTTCAATGTTGGACCAACGCGAACAGCGTGCGGCCGTGTTCGATCAGATCGATTCGCGATTGGCTGCGGCTGGCGATGACGTGTCAAGAGCCAGCCGTGAGACGGTCGAAAGTCACGGCTCATCCTTCGAAGACCTTTGTGCCGCGATCAAGACGCACAAGTCCGCATTCACCGACAAATCGTCGGGATGGAATGGACAGATCAACGAAATTGAAACATTACTCGACGAAGCCCACAAATTGGGCGATGCGGGCGCGGCAGCCAATCAGCGACGCGATAGACTGCAGGCCTTGAAACATCAGGCGAGCGAGTTGGTGCCGCGAATGCAGTCGCTCTACGACCTGTTGACACAGTTTGTGCGCGCGTGTGACGAACTGAAGTTTGCCACCGCCGCCAATCGGACGCAATTTGAGAAGGACAAAAAGGCGGGCGATGGCACGGATGACATGGCTGTCGTTGAACAGATTGTGGACAAATTGGAAAAGGTACATATACGATGTTCAATTGATTTCGTTTAAAATTTCTTTTTTCCGATTTTTAGTTGACTTTATGACTTGCACTTAATGCAGTTTTGAGTTTCATAACATGCTGATGTTCGTAAGCAGAATTACTGCTCGTATAAATCGCGTTAGTTTACGCGCAGTCTGGGAAAATATCAATAAACTGCGTAGTTTCACGAAATAATTAACTGCAAAATTCATGCCACTCTTACTCAAGTTCCATAAACCCCAAAACACCCATTTAAATTTGCAGACCTCATTGCCTCAAGCACAAGATCGTCAACAAGATGGTGTCAACCTCAAATCACTTGGCGCTCAATTGAAACCCCTCAGCTGGCCGGCGGAGGCTGGAGGAAATGAGGCTAACAAAGCTGATGAACTCGCAAAGAACATTCAGGTGAAACGTCATGAGAATTTAAAATTTTATTTTTATGATTGTTTATGTTATTTTTTACTGTCGCCAATGAACTTGGGCTGGTTTGACCCAAATCGTTGATGTGCACGTGAGTTACGCAACGGTACACATTTCCGTAGCCGTGGTCTGTAGCGAACTGTTGTATCCGTCAATGATTTGCGTCAACTGCTCTTCAGTTAGCCATTTTCTAAGGATGCTAGCGTAACGTCTTCTTCATCACTCTTGTTGTCATGCCCATTGACGGAGGTGTGGTGTGGCCTATACAATACGAACACTCCCTCAACTGACAATGCTATTCAAAACCTGTTTCTAAAAAAATTGTCAACGTCGCGCACAGGACACGATCGCCTCCCTACGCCAACGTCTATCGTTCGGCCAACGTCTACGCACGTTGATGTCTGACGTGAGCGGTCGACTTGGTCAATTGACGGAGTCGATAGTTGGCGCCGAAGAGGTTCTGGCCGATGCGGAGGCGGGCGTGCCGAAAATCGAGGGTGTCAACCATCTGATGGACAGGGAAAGCAATATTTGGACACAAATTGACCAGCTCAAGGGCACTATTGATGCTGAGATTAAATCGATCGATGATCCGCACGCGAAACAGATGCTCAAAGACGCCAAACAACAGCTCGCTCAATTGAAGGTATTCCCTTCCCTGATGTTTCACTGTTTTATTTGCTGGGTTCGATATGTAATCAAAACTTGATGATCGGACCTGATCAGGTTTTGCTTGATCATGAAGTTTGAAGTGCAGGCCTCACACTCTGTTCTAATGCGCCTTGTTCACAAGAGTGACGTGATAATACAAGATCTTGGTACAGTCGGTTTGCCCTTTTAATCATGTCCATATCGTTCATGGCCTAACACCGGACTCAAAAACCAGAGATGTCAACAGACCAGCCAAACTATAAAATTGTAGATTACCTACAGTACCACCTGGTATGTGTATGTGAGTTTGTGTCTCCGATTACAGTTTCGATCCACCTTGTTATCATGCCCATCGGTGCCGTCAACATAATCCAAGAGAGAATGAGATAACAGTCAATCGACCCACAAAATTGCGAGATGCAGCCAAAAAAACCAAATCCATCAAACCCCAGCAGACGTACAACACGCACATATACATAAGTACAGTACCCAGTAAGCTGATGTTTCAACAACAGGATCGAGCAAAGAAATGTCGTTCGCTTGCGAAAGAACGCGTGCCGTTATTGCATCAATTCAATCAGCGATCGACCGATCTGCATTCGCGATTGGATCAGGCGGCCGAATCGATGGACGAAATTGAACGACTGGGACGACGACCGCTCAAAGACGCTCGGCAGAATGTGAACACGTTGAATGTGAGTACAGTATGTGTGGACTGATTGTAGAATGGTTGACACAGCGATGGCTGATGATCCATAGGTCAGGTGGTACAAATTGTGCTCTTGGCTGCCCGTTTCTACCTGTTTTCACAGACAGGTTGTACACCAGGTCAACGTCAGTGCGAGCGCACCAGATAACCAAGCGATTCAAAAACGCGAATTTGCGATTGCGAACTGGTTCAACTACAACTTTGTGTCGACGAGTCAAAGATCCGTGCGAACTATGCTTGAAGTTGGCCACAATTACGGAGATTGCTCTTGTTTTGCTAAAAATTTCGACACAATTCTTCAGACAATGGAGAAACAACTGAAGTCGATCCGCAAAGACCTTGATTCGCTGAAAGACCTCACATCGAAACTGTCCCCACTGGCCTGGCCCGGTCGCGATGTCGATGAGCTCAATCAACGGCTCGATATTATCATCGATCGTCGACAGGTGCCGACGATGACTTTCTCTTTATTTCTATTAATTCTGAAAAGAAAAATGTCCAAAAAAAATTCCAGAAAATGTTGGATCAGCTGATGGCCGAAATTGTGAATGAAGAGTCGATCGGCGACGAATTGCGAGCGAATCATTCTGAATTGGCCGCACTGACGAGGCTGATGGCCGGCGCTGGTCACGTGACCAAGTCGATGGGTGATCAGAATGAGATCAATGACAAAGCACGCACCGTTGAGGTGAACAATTATTGCCCTTTTGGGCATAAAAGTGTGTCGAAGTTCCCACGTTTCGGCGTTTCTGTCACAATTTGTGAATCAGACTGCTGTATAACCCACAGCACCATCAGCCATCACTCTTGCTATCATGCCCATCTCCATATGGCGTTCCATAATGTTGTCAAATACACAGTATCCCTGTCCGCCACAGCTGGTCGTCACAACGTAATGAATCGAACGCGCAGCGTGTTCTTTTGGTTAAAATGACTGCCGGTGCACAAGGCCATCATCAGTGCCACTGCGTCAGATGACCACGCGTGTGTGACCCAAAATCGCCCATAAGTCACAAAACGATAGTTGTAGCTGATGTTTCAGGATGCCATCAAAAAGCTACACGACCGCACCGACAGTGTCGACATTCTGGCACGCACTGTGCAATCGACGTCCGACACCCGACGCTTTGTGCAGTACGGCGTGCTGCCAGAACACGGCACACAACTGGCGCATGATTGGCGACAGGCTGTGGATGGTGCGTAAAGGATGGCTGGTTGATGTTTCAATTGTGCTGACACGACCGGGCATATTCTGTCACTGCTAGAAAGCAAAAGGATTATGTTCACCCACCACGTGGGCATGAGCAGATGTAGAGATGATGAGTAACAATACCCGGAATCGTGAAAACGTTGTTTTGGGAGCTTTGGGGTCGGAGAATAAAATTTGCTACAATTGTGTGCCTGGGGTAAATTATGACGGCAAGTGCATTGCCGGCTTTCATTTTGAATTTAGGCCGCTCTAAACCTCGGTATTGCGTCCCGAAATGCTATCTAAAAATTTGAAATTTGCTCAGCGTATTTCAAGTGCATTTTGGAACTTACAATACAGCAAACAGGCTAACAGTAAACAGGCTAACTGTAAATCGTAAACTGAACTAAACTAAGCTACTAAATGCTAAAACTACAACTCTTTCACTGTGCAGACTATCTCCTGTCGGGTCACTACACCATAGAGAGGGGCAGACAGTACACAATGTCCCCGCATCCGATTGAGTCCATATCCAATTTGCAGACGGTCACACCAACCGAACACGTCTACTTCACACGCGCGATGTGGTTGCGAAATGCGAATCACTCCATCAACAATATCCGAATCTGTCCAAATTCAAACAGCTGTTCAAGGAGAAGGACGCCAATCTCGACAGCTACAATCAGGCGCACGACGAACTGCAGTCGATCAGCGCCGATGTCAGCCCGGCGTTGCAGGGCCAGACTGACGAGGCCCGGGCCGAACTGGCCGCTCGCACCCGTTTCGCCGATGGGTACGCTACTGAAGAGGTCGGCGACAGGCTGAAGACGAGGATGGACTCGTTCAATAGGGAGTTGCAGGTGGGATATGGAGAAAGTGGTGGTTGATCTTGATGAATCAGGCGCAGGCAACCCGGCATTTGAACGTTGTCGAGTTTTGAGATTGATTCGGTCTTACTGAGGGCTTTTTTGGAAAGAATTTCAAGTCATCCTGAGAACTTTTAAGCAAACCTACATGCTGTATTGTGTATACATGTAAGCCCATGTTTCTGTGTGAAAGTGGTTCGCGGTTCCTTCCCAAATTGATCGTGTCTGAGAGTGAAGCTATAGTCCCCAAACGTGCAAACGCACGAAAAGTCATCAGTGTGTTTCCTTGAGAAATCAGGCAAGCAACCTACCAATTAACCATATCCAGGAGTTGAACATGTCCTTCTACAACCGAGTGCGCTATTGGCAAGCGTTCAAATCGGCTGAATCGGGTCTTGGTCGCCGCCTACGCGATGCCGAGGACACAATCGACTGGGCCGACGGGGAATTGGGCAAATCGAAGAAAATGAAGAAACAACGCAGCCAGTTGGATGTGCAAAAACTGCAGGCGATTAAGGACTCAATTGTGGTCGGTTGCGGGTGGGGACCCTGATTGGCAAAGGCAACAATCAATCGCTCTAATTGAACAGTTCTAATCAACAGCAGAATAAATTCTAAAATTTTCAGTTCTTTGGTTGCTTCACACATATTATTCTGCTATATTGGTATACTCAACCGAACAAAACCCATTATTATTGTCACGCCAAAGTGAAAAATCGAAACGATACGCGGTGTAATTTTGTATCGTTTTCCAATCACATTTGGCGTTCCGAACATGCAATTAGGCGTATGATTGATTGATTCCATTGAATTGCTTTAGAGTTCCAGTTGTGCGCGTCAAATTATGGAGCCCGAACTTGAACTGTTTAGCGTTTATATGTTCGGTTTTTTGAAAAGGCATTCATTCTAGTTTGGTTAGAATAATAATCAAAAATTACTATACGTCCCATTCCCATAACTCACGGTGATTGTCAAGGTGTCTCACCAATCCGTGCTTGTAAAATTGGCTGATTATAACGTGGTTGACGCTGATTGTTGACACTCAAATGTAACATTGAGCATACATACTGTAACTCTTTGTAGATGAATGCTAAAATTGAAACCACTGTACCTTTTTTGTCAGTCATGCCCGTCAACGATGCGTGTGACCACCATACAACAACCCTAAACTGTTCGCGGAATAACCTTTTTCACTTTGCACCTAATTTCGCACCAAAATCAAAGTTAGCCCCAAACTGAAAGTCGCTCATT
>JASAMV010004930.1:0-13292 GCA_030248065.1 Rhynchonema sp. JSB1_4
ACTCTGCTTTTAAGAATTTAGGGTGTTTGAAAACTTGAATTTGGGTTATGTGGAAAATATGACGCGAGAAAGCCCTACGGTCACACCGCGAAGCGCTTAGCAGGCAAGAAAACAACGGCTACTTCGACAGCTGTTTATTCACTCTATTCTCTATACAAAAGGGCGGCCGCTGTTCTAGCGAGCGCTGTCCGTACCGGACCGCTTCCAAATAAGCGTGAATTTTGGAGTCCAGGAATAATCAACATTGTCCGCCCCGCGTATTTCCAGCCGCGCACGCAGCCGCGCATGTCCGCGAGATGGCCGACCAGGTGAGTGGTGACATGGCTGTGTCGACGGCCGAACTAGAAACGGTGGGCGTACGGCTGGAACGAATGACATACACGGTATGAGGTGCGATGGTGCTGACTGTAAAGTCGTTGACTCAAGTCGTCTCACGAGTTTTTATTTTGGATAGTGGAGAAAGTGGTTGTGACACACGGACGATCATCTGGATGCTAAATTTTGAGCCAAATGAGGAGCTGACTTATGTGCATGAATCAGTCAATCACTCTACAATTTGGCGTGAGTGTGGTGCGGCGTTTACGACATGCCTTCTGTGTGAGAGAAGAGACCGAAGATTGTGGAAAACATCGTCGCTCCTTGTTTCAGGTCTGGTACATATGTAGATGTAAAGTGCCCGCCCCAAAGTCTGAGCTCAAAGGCTAACTTAAAGCGACTTGTAAAAAGCGCGACCAAGCTCAATTAGGTCCGAATGGACAGTCCAGGATCCAGCAATGAGGAAAGACCAAAGATACAATAATCGAACCCTTAGTGTCGTTGCCGTGTTTTGCTGACCTGTGCCTCCATCAGTGACTCACTGTTTCATCCAGCGAGGAGCCGTCCGTATCCAACAGTCACGCACCCGCTCAAGCAGAGAGGCATACGAGTCGTGAAGTGAGCAGACAGAATTCGGACATGAGTTCCACGTCGGGCGGTGCAACTGTTATACGAGTGGGCGAGAGAGAGGTATCGGCACAACCAACCTTTTCCGGTGTTTGTGTTGCGCGCATTTTTATTCACTCTTTTAGGTTTTGAACCTGTAGTGTCAGGGAAAAATCTGTTCCTTCCCAAAGACATAGCGCGTTAATGCGTGTTAGCATTAGTTTTAACGTGCCGAAATTTTCTACTGAAGAGGCTCAGGCTGACAGCACATGGTCTATGTATGTGGGCTAGGCATACCAACCGAAACCACAAGCCAAGGTCGATGTGGTTGTGTTTTTAAATGCGGCGGCGGCGGTGAAATCTTCGTCTTATATTCAAACCCTTAACGGAAATAGGGTCCCAATCAATTCATTGACTATCCTCACTTCTTTCAGGTGAACCTCGAGGAGCTGCTGTCTGATGTGCACAAAATGAAGTTGATCATTCGCAAGCACGAGCGGCGCATTCGTACGCTGGAGGAACAGTTCGCTGACACGCAGCTGAGGGACCTGGATGCTTTATAGATTATGGATTTTTATGAAATCGTTAAAATATTTGTTCAGATTTTTGTTGCCGATGTTTTGGAAATAATGTGCCTTGTGCAAACATTTGACATGAGTTGTATCAACTTTATTGCCGCTTCAACCATAGTTACGCAGAGAGAAACAAAAGTTGACACCACTTGACTGTCATGTTTGATCATTCTGTTCGTTCGTCTTATTGTTTTCTATACGCTAAGGCTGAGAAAGCCTTGCCAAAGAATTGCCAAAGCCCAAGTGCATCTGGAATTCGCATCGTTGAGCTGCAACCGCCAACATGGATGCACCAGGAAGAACTTTGGACCGCGCACTAATTTGATCAACGTCAAAGTCTTTCTTCCACAGCCTAATCAAGCGGTTTTACGTTGGTCAAGCTCAGTGCAATTAAACACTAAATTCATCCGGATTTGAAATGGAAAAACATCAGATCCTCGGTGAACTCCAAGACGATCAAAGTAATGAAACACAACAAAATTTATGTTTTTGTAGTGTTGTTATGCCACGTTTTTGTGCCTATATTCATCATTGAAATGTTCATGCAGTATTTTACACATTCGATTTATGTACGTGCGGCTGGCAAGGAACTTATTCTGGGCTTTGATTTCCGAAACAAGCTTTCAATGGGATATTTTGGTCTGTGTTCGGCAATGGGTACAGCTTTTTATGAAATATCCCGTGCATTACCTGACACACAACCAAAATGGCTATGATTCAGTTACATTTTGCAACCTTTGAGTACTTCCTTCGACATGGTGATACATTTATATGCAATGTTATGCACACTCATTTGTAAAATCATGGTGCAATATTTTGAAAACATGCCTTTTTCATCAAATGCTACAATCATGCGTTTTTGATAACGAAGTGTGCCCGAAATAAAGTTTGTGTTGTGTGGACTGTTGTATGTAGAAGTCGGAACAAATGCTTTGTAGTGTTCTGCAGCACAGCCGCCGCTTTGAACGCAATGGGACTAGCTATGTAATTCTTGCAAAGGACCTTAAAAAATATGGTCGAAACAGCCCCTTATGTTATTCCCACCGTTATTCGCACTAACTTCAATACTGATACTTGATATCCTGAAATCGCTTTTTGAAGAATTAACCTGTCTCCATAGTTCACATAAAGCAGTCTGAATAAGTTCAGGTTGATGTAGTCATGCATGGGTCACAGGCTCAATACCGCCTGTCTATTGTCGCCTAGTTGAATCAGTCGGTCTACAGTACCTCCGACAAGCAGAACATGATTCAGGCCCTCGGTATCAAACTTGGTGATCGAGTAGAATCGGTTCTCCCAATAAAGTGTTTTTTTTGCGTCAGGAATAATAAAAGCAGTGCACATGAAATTTACTGTCGGCAGTGTAGTTCCTGAAGAGAGAGGGTCTCCCTGAGGTACGTACACTAACCGCCTCTCCCGGTACACTAATTTCCCCAATTTTGCCTAAGATAGGCATTTTTAGCCTAAAATGGGCATGTTTAGGCCTGAAACGTAAAACTTTTAGGTCAATGTTGTCAAAAGTAGCCAAAATACCAAAATAGGTAAAATTTTCTACCTCAAAAAGTAACTTTTTCCTGAATTTGGGTCTTCCCCTCCCCCAGGGAGGTACACTGACCGCCTCGCCGGACCAGGCACTACACTGCTGTTGGTGATGTGACAGTTTTCGGTAACCTCAAAAACACTCACGCGACCGAGACAGATCCGATCCGATCATTAGATTTCCTGAAGTTTCTCTCTCAGCATTCAACAGTTCAAATGGAGACGGAAGTCATTCATCGAAAAGAACAACGCAACGGATTCAACAGCCGTCCGCCGTCAGCTCGTGTCTCGGAAACAGTCGTCCGAAACGAGCTTGAGCCCAAGGTTTCATATTTTCGAACGATTTTCGACGAAATGGCCGAGCGAAAAACGAAACTGGAATCGATCAACAAGGATTTCAATGAGAAAGCCACCAAGATTCTGAAAGTCCGAGGTGACACAGTCTTGGGTCTCCATGTCAAGGTTTGTTTGTGCAATGCAGTTTAGTTTATATTATTCACGTTGTTAACGCAAATTGTCAAGTCTTGTAGTCAACTCACCCCTAATGCCACGTATTGTCAATATGATATTTCTCGTGCTCATTCAGAGCTGCTTGAGCTATATGATGACCGAAGTTGACGACTTAAGTTGACGTCTAACATTTAGCCAAAGTTTTTCTCTAAACGTTGATGGTCGTGTATTGACATTGACAGTTTGTTTAAAATATAGCATTTTAAGACCATCTTTATCGTCCCCTCTCGATAGCCGAATGGATAAAGCGTTAGACTCAGGGACCGACGCCTCAAATTCGATACTCCAGAAAAAGTATTAACGTGATGATGACAGCAGGATTCGTTGTCAAAACTTCGCAGCCGGGCCCCACCAGACGCCTTACCCTAGCCCTCGTGAAGCTGTTCCAATTAGTACACTACCCCTAGTAGTCGGCCAGAGTTTAGGCATTGTTTGTATTATCGTCGAGTTAGGCATTATTATTTAGGTTTATTTCATTTAAGGTTCATTTGGCACAATCAACTTAAAACAGTGTTGTTTAAGGTGGCCATGGTGTTCCTGGTTTTGCTTGACTTCACGATGATACCAACGTTGTCCTACTACGTTGGAAGCGGCGAAGCATATGACCTCGGGCTCTTGCTATCGGTGAGTCACAGTTGTTTCAATAATATCGGCTTGCACCCCCATAATGATGCGAGTCAACGACGTGGGTGTACAATGTGTCAACCACATTGCAATAGGCCATTTTGCCATGTTTAGCTCGGCGGCTTAGTGGCGAACATTCTGGAGCTCGTCGGTCTGACCAATCACAATATGCTCTTTTTGAAATTCTACCGGACTTTTACGGTTTGTTGTTTTGATCTGTTTGTTGTCAAAGTTTGGCAATGCGTCACGTGGGCTTTCAGTTGGTTCGTATGGTCGGCTCGGTGATTCAATACATCTTCGCAATCATCTTGTTAGTTTCGTTCTCTTCAACTTCAAGTACACAATAGACCAATTGTTGAGTATAGTTGACATGTATAAAGTGTGTAAGACTACGCCAACACGAGCCCTATTTCGGAGGTGGGAGATTAGTGAAACATTCAGACGTGTGGCTGATAATTTTTGTGAAATGTTACACGTTGTAGAATACAAAACGATGCATGAGGATTTTCTCGGTCTTTTCGTTTTGCAAGCGCACGACCTCCGACATCCGGCTCGCTTGGAGTAGTTTGCCATACGTTACTATAACGCTGTTTGTTTCGTTGGCGCATTAAGCTGCCGCCAATGAATGGAGCTGAATGAATGGCTAATGATGTCAACTGCTTGTGACATATGAGAGTTATTTTTTTATCACAAAAGCGCGCAGATTTCCCGAAAGGCTAATGTCAAAGTTGCTGGCGATATCGTCCCATAGTTTTGTTGAGCGCTTCGTGATAAGATGCCACTGCCATGAACGCTACACATCGTTGCACCATCGCCGATAAACAAATGCGCATGACCACCATTGTGCAGTAAAAAATTTGGTCCGAAAGTCCTGATAACTGCTGCCCCGTTGCAGCATGATCCGCATAATGTCCGTCGTTTCGTCGTCTCCATTCGGTCGTTATCACGGTTATCATATTGGAACAATTGGGGTGGTTGAATTCACTATCAACCTCGTTATCATGGCACTCTCATTGGTGTACATGATGATTTTGTGGTTGGTCTCATGAGGTACTTGGTCTTCAATCGAAAATTATTTACTCCGCTCTTTTTTTGCGGATCATGCAGTTTTTTGCGTGAGCCCCCCTTTTCGAACACTGATTTCTGTGCGATATTAGATTTTGCATTCGCGCATTATAAAGGAACCATATGTATGTCGCTCAGCACCACCGTGAGAAGCTCCGATAAATAATGCATATACCACAGGTTTGTGTCCGGCCAAGCGCACCATTACATCGAGAAACGACCGAAACCGAACGGCTTCAAGTGGCCATGGAACAAGGCTGAGCCCGTCAAATTGAAGACGGAAAGAAGAACTACATCTCAGTAATTGGCATGTCAGCAAGAATGTTGCAACTGGATAGGTTTTGCTGACAAGAGTGAAGAACTAAATGGAAGAGAAATGAATGCACGTTTTATTTCTCTTTCGCACATCCCCGACTTTTGTATTTTGTGAAATAAATCGGGGAGTCGCAAAAAAGACCAAAAGGTACACAACCTACAAACGTGTGTTAATTTATCTACCATTCATTTTTTACTCGTGTGAACAAAGGAATGTCAGGAAGCTCTTTCGCCCATCTCGCATGTGTTAAAGTACTGAACATTCTGGCTGACAAGGTTTGCTGACAAAGTTAGCTGACATGCCAGCTGCTGTTGAAACTGAAGAAACCAGTCGTGCTTTGTTTACGAAACATGTGTTCTTTCGTGATAATTGCCGCCAGCTTGCAAAATGCTCGGCTCTTTCTCATTTATTCGTTTCTTGCCGTGGGGCGCTTTTTAGCTGTTCTTCTTGCAGTTGCAGTTTCGCAGTGATTTGTTTTGGTTTTTTGTGTCGGGATGATATGGTGTTTGCGTTGATTGGTGAAAATCTTACCCAGCACAATGCACGTGTGCAGCGAAAACAGTCAGCCCACCCAAGCTACATATATGTAATGAGCTGATGAGAAAGCCAGTCCTATAGCAACGGCAAGACTCACTCAAAACGACATAAGCACCTCACTCACATTGCTGAAAGCTAAAACAACGAAATTTCTCAAACAAGCATGGCAGGATGCTCGATCATGCATACATGATTCCACACAGTTTGATTGTTTGTGTCATTTTCGAGACATAACAGGTATTCGTGAGTTGATGCGGTAAAACTGCCTAAAACCATATTTTCGGCCGTTTTGTTTGGTCCGAAAAATGTTTCTTCGATTTTGGCTGCGTCTCACTTTTGTATTTCTCTTGCAATTAATATGTGAAGTGGCTCAACAACAAAAAGGTCAGTGGCGGTGTTTTGTTCCCCAGTGCAAGATTTATTTACCAGCTGAACCCTGTTATTCACGAGTCATTGTTGGAACGGAATGTTGAAAACCCTCAGAACGTCACTCCTCATCAAATATCCTTGCGCTTCACGTTTTTCGAACTGAGATTCATGTTGTTACACCATTGGTACTATTCAAAGTAAACTCGTTCATTGGCAATACTGCTTTCTAATTCATTCGTTGAGACGCAACATAGGTATGCATAAATGGTGTTTTTGCCTCGCTCCTTCAGGGACCAGTTTAACCAAATGTGATAAACAAAAGTGCGCCCCTGATCCGGTGGTGAATCTCCAACACTCGTTACCATTGCGTGTATATGTACATATGTACCTACTGTTCTATCGCATCACATACCATCAATTACATCACAATCCAACGTTAATTACCCAACAACCCCTCAGACCTGCGTTCCATCTGCGAATCGCCCTATTTCCACGGTCTATCGCTGTGGCACGATCGCACCGAGAAATGCGTCGTGGCCGTCATTGACGAGGCGAAATCGTGGGACGAGGCGTACGCCAACTGTACGAAGTGGCCGATGCTGATCACTGGCAGAGCGCTGCCGCCTTTCATTGGCAGACTCGTCACGCTCGACGGTTTGTCCATTCCATTTTATTCATCCGCAAATGAAGTTTTTTTCTGATAATTTGGACCAGGCGGAATAAAATCATAAATCTTTGTTTGCAGACTCGCATCTCTGGCAGCAGGTGATCGCCGTGTTCGATGAACGCCTCGATAACGTAACGGACTTGATGTTCAAACTGGATTATTGGATCGGTAACACTGACATTGCTATCACGAAATATACTGCGCCAACGCGACTATATGTATGCATCACTCCCCAAAGTCATGTGAACCAACAAACAGGTATGCGCCGTTCGTACGACCGTAACCAGCGCCGACTGCCCGACATGCAGCACATGACGGTGAAACAGCGCGAAGTGGCACTGTTGCACATGAAATGGGACCAGGCAGAGTCGTACACCTGGTATCACACACAGACACAGGTGATGGACGGAGGCTTTTCTTTGACTGAACGTTTGGCCCTGAATGAACTTTGTTGATTGTCATTACGTTAGTCACGTGACTGTTCAATCGAAAAGCGATACAATCGTAAAAGTGGTTCTCTGACAGCAACTATGACGCTCTGATTTTATCAGTGAATTTTGTATGTCGTCACTACAAAATGTGACGTGCGTGTCAAAGCACGTCCGATCACCAAGATTGATATACGTTGTACGGATGGGGTTATGATTTCGTTACTTGGAAAGTTCTTTCTTCTTCAGGTTGTACCCACTCGTGGTGCTGCCTGCTCGTGGACACCACCAGTGGGACCATCTGGTCAGCCCGTTAAATATTGGTTAGTGTAATTGGTGTAAAGCTGTAACTGTTGGTTACTCTCTACGCGGAAACTAATTAATTGTAACCAACGAAAACTCCATGTGACAGAATTCGTTTGGTGAAATCCATAAAAGTTCATCATGCACCTTGTCGGGGAAGTTCATAGTCAGGGTTGCTCGTCTCACGCCAATTGGTAGGTTATGTGTGTACATACCTATGTATAAATCGAAACTGATGCGGAAATCCAAGCCGTAGTGAAATTTGCATAAAAAAGCACGTCGAGCTTTTGCCAACGTTCAAGCTTTTACTGGTGCTGATCATCCAGTGGTGCCCCTTTGAACGTCCAGGTTTAACGATGCCATCGAAGACTGTGTTCGAGTCCGAGGTGATCTCAAGCCGATGCAATATGGTGATGCACCATGTTGGGAGAAATACAGATATTTCTGCGAGTTTATTGGTAAAAATCTGGCTTATTCTAGGGTGGTTGATACACATCGTTGTCACATATCCTATAGTAATTCGTTAAATGGTTAACTGGAAAATTCGCGAATCGTAATTTGCAGAAACGACCACTCGGCCAGAAACATGTCAACCAAACGGCGTGTTTGTGGATCAGCAGTGCTACACGCATAGTGGACCAGAGAGGGTCATATTCAGGGTTGGTTTCGCCAACTGTAAATAATGCCACGCGGTCTATATGGCACAAACTTGGAATAGTTGGTGAAGCTCAAAAAGCCTCACTATGGTATGAGCGCGTAACTTATCAGAGAGCTTCAAAAAAACATGTACTATGTTACATAGTCTTTCCTGATCATGAAATGCTGCTTAAATAATACGATTGGACGATATGAGTCGACTACTTTACAATTTGCGCAATTCTGCGTTGACAGGATGCGTACGCCGCCTGCAATCGTCGTGGTGCGGTTCTGGCCAATTTCTACAAAAACTGCAGCCGAGTCCAGATCGCTGCGTGGGCAAAAGAACGAAAGTTGGGACGATTCTGGGTCGGAATGAAACGGAACCCGAAACGAGAAGGCTGGTTGATGTTTCATAGGGCATTCATGAATTTTAGAATTCGATACGGAAAGCAGGTACATGCATTGTATATGTACTGGAGGGTGGTTAAGCTTGGCGATCGGTCCTGACGTGACCTTTAGCAAGAAGGATTCCCTATGCCGCAGAAGCTGCTTTCTATGACCGTCAGTATTAGTAAGAAAGGGAGCAAACCTGAAATTAAGACTGAATAGGTCCGAGCAGGGCCAATAATCAGTGTGCCAGTCTACATGGGGTACATACATATGTACGTAGTCAGTGATTTTTTTGATAAATGGGTATGGATGTGTTTTCAGACAAACTCGAGCTGACATTCAGCTCAGACGGCTGTCAGTCAGCCAGAGTTGGGCTGGAGTTCGATTTGGGATCGAAGAACACCGATTACGATGGTGCGTGGCTGATGGACCCAATGCAGAACGGCAAGCTGGTGCCGGCCGAGCATGAGCACCAGGCCGAAGCGTTCATGTGCATGAAAAGGTTGACTGTGGGCGGTCTCTCAAACTTTGCGATCGAATTTGGTACTCGCGTCATCATCGCAGCATTTTGGTACTCTATCTTGTTCTATATTTTGAGGTACTAAATCAGTACATTATACATATAAAATTTTAGAAATGCAGCGTGTTTTGTTGTGCATTCAAAGCATCGCCTTACTGACTAACTGTAGAGTGGTTGACAGACCTAGGGTAGATAATCGCCATACATACGTTATACGAAGAACACGCAGCATGTGTTCGTTCACTCCAATCTTAAAGGCCTAACTATACTTCGTTATCTCACGTGTGTCAGTCAATTAGAAACGTCCCGGTATTTTGTGTCGGCATTTTCAAGCTTTCTACATCATGTTGTTATTTTTGATGTTTGTTACAGAGATTGCGGCGAATCCAGTGCATGTTTGAACAACGGAATCTGTTATCGAACGTTGGTCACTGGGCAGGCGAGGTGCGCTTGTCAGCCAGGTCGGTCCCAATCATAACTGTTCTTCGCTGCTGTTTTTGGGTGCCCGTTTCGCCCCGGCCAGGCGCGGTGCGTCATATAAGGTCATTGCTTCCGCGAATGCGCCAGATGACCATTTGACCCAAAAGCAACTGTCATCTGCCTTTGTGTCCGTGTGAAACTGCTTTTGCGCAAATAAATGCGCACGGTACCATGCTGGTGCAATACACAATTGGGTAGGGCTTAGGGCACACGTACAATGTTTTGTTGACCTGTGACGCACTGAGTAGGCATTGCTTTTCCACATTATATAGGTCCAAGAACGCGCTCAACGTGCGACCCACTTTCTCCAAATTACAGTACGTTAGGTCCAAATTGTACGATTCTCCTTGAAAACGCAATGAATAAAACTCAGGCCACTTACAAAGAGTCCACAAAATTTTTTCGGACTTCTGCTGATGTTGGCTGCTTGCATTTCTCGTGTGATTTCCCTTGTTTGCATTTTCAAGGAAAGGTAGTGGAATTTAGACCTCAGCTAAGAACGTTGACACGTCTGCCTTTGCCTCGCAGAAAAGACTATGCGTCCACATATTGTTTCAGGTCTCAGCCTTACCTTGTCGTAGTCCCACCGTAGTCGTAGCGCTTGTCTTCAAACTTGATATACGGCCGCCCACACTAGTGTGTGTTGCAGGTTTCTGGGGCGAGCGTTGCGAGGGTCGCGGGTCGGCGTGCAACCCGTGCGACTCGGATCCGTGCATTCACGCAATCGAGTGCACAATGTTGCCCGATGCAACGTACACGTGCAAATGCATGCCGGGCTATACGGGCAAGGACTGTGGCATCGAGATTAATGAATGCGAATCGATGCCTTGCACACATGGTATATATGGGAATAAAGGGGCTATTTGTTTAGTGAGAAACGCTCTGGTCGTGAAAACAGGACAAAGCAGTCGTAAATGAGCGCTAAGGAATGGGCTGCAATGACGACCAGCGTTGGCGACATGCGTTAAAGGACAAACCCAAAAAAAAAAATACAAAAATTACAAAAAACAAAAACCAAAAAAAAAAAACCCACACCACATCACAGCACAACGAAACACAAAAAAAAAAAAAAAAAAAAAAAAAAAAAAAAAAAAACAAAAAAAAAAAAAAAAAAAAAAAACCCAAAAAAAAAAAAAACCCACACAACCACACAAAACAAACAAAAAAAAAAACAGCCGCGGGGATAATGTTTAGCTTTGTGTGTGTGGCTGTAAATGGTGCCTGCGCATGTTGTGTATGAGGTAGGGTTTTAAAAGAGTGATGATAATTAGGATTTTTATTTTATTGATTATTTTTTTCCAGATGTTAAATTATGCTAGATAAAGGTTTAAAAGGCTTGATTTATGGAGTGTTTCGTTTATTATTTATCACAATGTTTCAAGTCTTTATATTTCGTTTAAAGAAAAATTTTATAAAACTGAAATTCTTTTGGTTAATTGTGTTTCGCACTCTTTTTATTTTTCTCCTCCTGTAATTGGCTCGGACAAGCACGACTGAAAATCTATTTCCTAAATTGGGTTTCTTACTCTTCTTTCTGCAAAACCACAAACCCCTCATTTAAAGGGTGTGTCTAACGTCTCCTAACCCCATGTTTTATTGGGTGGAATTGAAAGATGCCCCCGAAAGGCTATCGAGTGCAAAAAAGCACGTCTTCTAACTCGCTAAATCGCGAAATCTTATTGAGGGTTACTTTTCGAATAAAATCAATTTCCGGACACAAAATTCAGACTGAGCAGACGGAAAAGAGCTACGAAGCGAAACACACACAAACCAGCTTCTATGTGTTAAATGAAACATTCACTGTGTCCACAGTCAAGCCAGCAGCCAGAGCGGTGTGTGTTGAGCGTCTACGTGCATTGTATAGGCGGCTGAGCCGCGCTTAAACATGCAATATTTCAGCAGAAAAACGCCAAACGTGAGTAGCGCCCACTCAAAAGCGCCTGGAGTTTTGTGTCCGGAAATTGATTTAATTCGAAAAGTAACCCTCAAGATTTCGCGATTTAGCGAGCTACAAGACGCGGTTTTTTGCACACGGCGGGCTGTCGAGGTCATCTTTCGATTGCACCTCATAAAACATGGGGTTAAGAGACGTTAGACACACCCTTTAACCACATGCATATAAGCCGTGTAAAGGCAAACTATACACCAACACGAGCCCGATTTCGAAGGTGTTGTCTTTTCAAAATGAATAGAAAGAGAAAATCATTATGGCCCATTTTGTACTTTTCAACGTGTAACATTTCCTAAATCAGCAGCCACTTATGAATGTTTCACCATTCTGCCAGCTGCGAAATCGGGTTCATGTTGGTGTAGTTTGCCTTTAAAAGGGCATACAATGTCAATTGTACAGCAATCTGCGTTTTAGTTGCCCGGTTTCGATCTGCTTTCACTGACGGACCAATATCTCGAAAAACTTTGAATGTTAGCAGTGCGTTGCAGATGGCACCTGCCACGACCATCTCAACTCCTACTCGTGTTCGTGCATCGAAGGAACGGCCGGGTACAACTGCGAAATCGATGTCGACGAATGCGCATCGAATCCTTGTCTGAACGGTCAGCGCGATTTTGATCTGTAAATTTAGCCTGACATGTTATTATCTGATCATTTTCAAACGTTTCAGCTGGACTTTGCATTGATCACATCAATCGATTCCCGTCCATTTTCTGCAGATGGCACTTGCCACGACCATCTCAACTCCTACTCGTGTTCGTGCATCGAAGGAACGGCCGGGTACAACTGCGACCAATCTGACGAATGCGCATCGAATCCTTGTCTGAACGGTCAGCGCGATTTTGATCTGTAAATTTAGCCTGACATGTTATTATCTGATCATTTTCAAAATTTTCAGCTGGATTTTGCATTGATCACATCAATCGATTCCATTGCCATTGTATTCCGATTTACACGATGGCACCTGCCACGACCATCTCAACTCCTACTCGTGTTCGTGCATCGAAGGAACGGCCGGGTACAACTGCGAAATCGATGTCGACGAATGCGCATCGAATCCTTGTCTGAACGGTCAGCGCGATTTTATCTGTAAATTTAGCCTACATGTTATTATCTATCATTTTCAAACGTTTCAGCTGGACTTTGCATTATCACATCAATCGTTCCATTGCCATTGTGCTCCCGTTTCTTTCCGTTGAAGGCATCATGCCATCACAACAACAGCGGATATCGCAGCTTCAAGTTAATGGGTGGCATTTTCGAAACGGTGTAAAGCTCAGTTGGGTGTAAAGGTCGGTGTAAGCTCGGTCGGTGTCAGCTCGGTGTAAACATGAAACATTCCACGTTAACAGCAGGCAATGTTTCATGTTTACACCGAGCTGACACCGACGAGCTCTTTTGTGCTTACACCGACCTTTACCCCCACCTCACCTTTACACCGCTTCGAAAATATCACCGAAT
>JASAMV010004931.1:0-19527 GCA_030248065.1 Rhynchonema sp. JSB1_4
AAACCGTAGTCCTGTACATGCATTTTTATGTACACGTTCCTGTCCAAAATTATGCAGGTCGAAATCGGTTAAGTGGTTCTTCAATTATGGAACTAAGGGCGGACTTAGGTTGAATCCGGAAACCGGAAATCTGGAAATATTTCCGGAAAACGCACAATTTTTGCATGTAAATTTCTGCGTTTTCCGGAAATGTTTCCGGAGTTCAGAAATGTTTTGCATTTTTGTATGCAAATTATTTCCGGTTTCTGGATTCCGGATTTAACCTTAGTTCGCCCTTAATGTTTCGCACGCACGCAGAAACAGCATTTTGTCACAACATGGTTCTTTCATTAACTACACTCGTTTCAGCTTTAAATTTTCAGTCAAAATATGATCTCTGTTTATAGATTGCTCCGCACAGAAGTTCTTTTTCTTATTTTCATCCGTTGAACCCTTATTTTTTTATATCAGACTGCATGTTTGCTTTTTTTATATCAGAAGCTAAGCCATGTTCCACCGTTTGCCCGCGATCGGGCTCTTTTCTTGCTTGTAATATGTAAATGCACGTCATGTGTGTATGCACAGCAATGTCATATTCACTTTACCACTACGCGGGGGCGGGGGCGGCGGCCGTTGGCGCGCAAGGAAAAATTACCACGAACATGCACAGAGTGCACCGCAACACAGATTTGCTGGCGTTTCTCACTCGTCATGTGCAGTGTGAATGCCTGCATATGAACGTTACCTTATGCCAATGTATGTAGGTGTACCTGTTGATAGTATGTTGGGTATGTGTTTTACCCGGTGCGTGCGTTTGCGTTAGGTCGCGCGGTTTCAGCGTCAGTGCAGCACGGCGTGGACATGGTTTCAATTGTCGTTGTTGAGGCATGGGGTGTCATGCATGCTTTTGTCTCATTGTTCGCTGCAATTTTTTTGGTTTTTGGGAGAGAGTGATCATCACCAGACCCAGTCCCAATGCATATTTTCTCTTATATTCTTCTTTCAGTAAAAACTAAGATGCAATTTCTGTTGTATTTGCTGTGGATGTCGGCGGCAAGTCAGGCCCGAAATTTAGCTGAGTTGCCTGTCAAGCTGTCACTGATTTACTATGAAATTGAAGGAAAAGGTTAGTCGAGCTCGAGCATAGACTCAATACATTCTGACCTCACTATGTGCCCTGCTTCTTGTGGTGGCTTTTAGCCCTCGCGCACGCAGAGATGTTGCAGCCCAGCAATAAAATCTGCTGGTGGGGCTTTTTGGAGGCAAATTTGCCAGAGGCGTTCGCACTGACGAGCCTTGGCGCCTCGGTCTGTCTGCGAAACAGACTAACATTACTGCACGCAGTACATTTATGTGGATGGCAGTTTTGAATCCAAGTGAAAGAACCATCTCAGGTGCTAACCCGAACTATCGATTCAAAATGGACCCGGTCCACCATCGTGCACCCTGTGAGGAGAACCCTGAGAGCAACGATTGTCAAGTGACGTTTGAGTTCAGTCGATGCCCGAACGGCATTGACATCGGTGAGTGTTCGCTATGCTTGTACAGATCTACTGCAGTATCGCGACCCAAACCACATGTCCACAGTATCGTGAACCTGTGAGTCGTCACCTTGATAACGAGGTTCACCCCTTTCAGACGATGCGCCCAACAACGCTACCTGTTCAACCACGACGATTGAGGGGTTACCGCAAACATCATTTTTTACCTGTGATCCAAAAGTGAAGCGATTCATCAACGGATTGTCCAAACAAATGAACGGCACATTGGCTGCTTGTCTGTCATCGACAATTGCAGGTGATTCAATGGTTGCTTAGTCTGGATCCTGGTTTGCAACTCAAAATTTTTTGATCTCAAGCGCTCTGATGGCAACCATTTGTGTCGTGTGGATGACATGAATGTACTCCATTAGGCCGAATTCACACACGCATGTGCAACCTGTATTCTTCAACACTACATGCTGACGCGCAAACGCTCATGCATTGTGAATCCCGCCTTACTTTGTTCGCACACGTACAGTTTTGTACCACACGGTTAGAGTAGAGTAGCTGACAGCTACATAACTGGCTCACTTGCTGACCGCCAGTTTTGGTCAGTATGGGCAATGGCTGCTCCTGAAGCAGGATGACATCTTTAATGAAAGAGCGATGCCCTAAAGTTGCTTGAATGGTCATCTAAACCATTTCCTGACATTTTTGCGCACCTGCAGGTCATGGCACCAGCATCGGCGTCAAAGTGTACAGTCGAACGGTCGAGGTTGCCGATGTGAGCATTCCTCTGGGTCGTGGTCGACAAATGACACAAGCCCATTGTGACGACAAGAAACAGTGCAGAGCCGTCAAATTCATGGTCTATCAGGATGACGTTAACATGGACTGATTTGCCGATGTTTGGACACTCTCCTTATGATTGACGATGCAAGACGTTACGTGGCAACAAACACCATATTCTCAAATGCATTTTTACTCAAATGCTCTCTGATTCGGGTCTCATTTTCTTGTGATCTTGCACATTATTTGTGTTTTTTCTTACTGAACCCGCAATATAACTGGTGTGCATTATCTTCAGTAAAAAATGGTGAAACGAACAGCTTCCGCGTGCATCTTGTTCAACGGGCACTCCCGGAATATACGGGACATAGTCAGACAACTTCTGAGTCGACACTGAAATGACATCAAACTTTTCCTGGGGTTTTCAGGGGCGCTGAAAATGATTATAGAAACCATTTTGATACCACGCAGCTAAGCCTAACACCTGAAAATCTGATTGAGCCTGAATAAGCCTAACACGCTGCTTGAAGCTCTTGTCCGGCTGTTTGTACCTTATATTGAATACATACCGTACCTAGGATCTGAAAAATGTTTTCTGTCACATTATTTCTCGAAATAATTTGAATTCAACTTTAGGTTTTTCGAGTTTCAAATGCGATTCTGTCATGTTCTCGCATCCTAACGTAGGCTATAGGCACCAGCCAGAAGGACCTGTCCATGCAAGGCATAAAATATGAAAAAAGTTCAATTTCATACTTCGAGGTTGAGGAGGAGAGCCACGGTGGGATTCGAACCCGCCTAAGCACCACCACCTATCGATATTTTGGGTGATATTTTTGAAACGGTGTAAAGGTCAGTTGGGTGTAAAGGTCGGTGGAAAGCTCGGTCGACAGCTCAGTGTGATAGACCTCGGTGTAAACTTGAAACATTCCACGTCAATAACAGGCAATGTTTCACGTTTACACCGAGCTACGCCGACCGAGCTTTCGACCGAACTTTACGCCGACCTTTACGCCCAACTGACCTTTACACCGTTTCGAAAATTCCACCCTTTGGCAATGATTTTGGAACAAAGTGGCTCAAGGCATGCACAAGAATGGTCTAATGATGTTCATGTGGTGACGCGTGGCACAACTTTCACAGCATTCATGTATCAAACCGACCACAACCAAAGAGAGAACACTGCGCACTTCAAACATTTATCTCATGATGTCAAAAAAAATTCCGTCGTGTTCAGCGCTCCCGAAAACCGAGAAATGTTTTATGTCATCTCAGAGTCCATTTGGTCTGTTTTGGTCAGCGAAAGGAAATTCCGGAGTTGCCACACCACGCAGGAGCGCAACACTGAACGACGCATTTGAAAGTGCACATTGACCCTGGGAGCAAGTGCTTGGAATGGTTGTGCGTGTACAGTACGGTGTTGTGCATTTAACTGGGGGTCGTCGACTAATGTTTCGCTGAAAAAATATTCTGTGTCGTGTGGACTGGACAGCATCCTCTTCTCTCAGGGACAGGAGTGGAATTGAATGTGCTGTTTTCTTACCTAAACTAAACATTTTTTTCGTTTCGTTTCATGCAAATGTTTCACCTTCTGAGCTGCTGATATGTCAAACAATGAGGGTGGTCTCTGCTCGTGAGCCCAAAGACACGACACATTGTTCGAACCATTCATTTTGGTGTTTGTTTGCCTTGTTCAGATTGTGCAATGAGCTGAAGAGAGCAACGTGCCAACAAGTCGTCAATGTAAATCGGGACGTGCGACGTGGTTGATCAATTCGAATGAGCAGCATCCATGTGTTGTCGATCGACGATGAAATCGTTGTTGTGAGCGAATCGGCGATCAGCATGGAATTGGTCGTCGGCGTCGCCATCGGCGTCCTGCTCATCATTTTCATCGGCTCGTTGTTGGCCCTATTGTTCCTGTGTCGTCATCGACGTGCTCAACACCAACAGGAGTTGCTATGGCATCAGGACAACAAACCAATGTTGAGGTTTGTACTCTATGCGCTTACTTTGAATCAAAATGTGTGATGACATGGTGTTTTTCGTAACGAATGGACCGTGAAAACGCTGGTGCCAATGTTGTCCAATCACGCAGCCACTAAAAACGGGTCCAGGGTGTTTATTGTCCTGCCTTTAGTTGTATGAATACTAATTAACAAATATTCGGAATATTCTGACGTTGGCTCGACATGTGTGGGCCCTTTGAATTATGCTGTGTTTTGAATCCAGGCGTTTGCACAACACGTGTTTTTAGCATCACTCCCAGATGATTGATTGTCGTGCGGTTCTCTATCAGCTATCAATTATAACTGCTTGATCTTGTTGTCTGCTGTTTATTATGAGAATCAGTAGGGAAGGGAGAACTACAAGTATGTATAAACTCAAACTATGCATCACAGTCAATTTGCCACAGGACAGAACACCCAATAAAACAGCTAATAAAAGCAAATGGGAACTTGGCGCCACGTCGTAAGCATGTTTGGTGCAGAAGCTCATGTTTCACAAACTGACGCTCCAGTCCCAAGACCATGCGTGACAATTACATACCAACAGCTCAGCTCGACGTGTCAGCCAACTTTCAATAACGAGAACATGTGATTATCTCACAGGTTGTCCAAATACCCATGCTTCACAGAATTTACGGGTAATTTGTCGCTTTCATCATAAAAAATCATGAAAAAAACTTGCAGATACTCTCGCGATACTGCTCTCGATGGTTCGCCAACGGGCGTGTTGGATTCCTCCGACATGGACGACATGCTGCAGCTGAGCCCGAATATAGGTATTGTTTGCACGTCTACATGGACTGTAACATGTATACTTTGTTGACTTCACTGAACTGATATTTATTTCTTGAACATTCAGTCTGTATACAATGTCAGTTGTAACATTTCATTCCAGCAAAAATCCTAAAAGACAATGACTGGATCTATGACGCGTCTGGACTTGTTCATCATTCATTAGCCATTCTGCGTATTTGCCATCAAATCACCGACCAACTGAGCGGACTTACGTTCAATCCGGTGCATACTAATCAGGTAAACAAGCCAAAGATATTGGTCGCACGATGACTATTATGAGAATCCATTCAAAATTTTTCCTGAATGATAAAGCACATCTCGCTGCAGATCACTAGCGCTACTTTTATATTTTATCCAAAAAATCTGCCGGCAACACACTCACGGCGTTCAGAGAAGCAACGAGACATGCTTTACCATTCGGTAAAAATTTTGAATGGATCCTCATTATAGTCATTCGGTTGAATTTTCGAAACGGTGTAAAGGTCAGTTGGGCGTAATTGTCGGTGTAAAGTTCGGTCGAAAGCTCGGTCGGCGTAGCTCGGTGTAAACGTGAAACATTGACTGTTATTAATTTGCCACTACAGGTATTGATATTTGAGCGTATCCACGAATGGCAAGGGTTCGTTGGGTTTGTCTCCTGGTGAACTACGTTGGACGTTGACTTTTCAGGAAGCAGTTGACGATGTTCGTGATTGGACACGTCGCATTATGCCACGTGTCGACGACCTCGTGCGCACGATGTACCTGTGCAGTCGTCGTGGTGTGCCGGCCACACTGCTCGAGGCACGAGCCGCTGCGTTGGTCATGGCCGTTGGTGGCGTGTCAACTGCGTTCAGGGCTGCGTACAGGTATGTAAAGGCAAACTACACCAACATGAGCTCGATTTCGCAGCTGGCAGAATCGTGAAACATTCTGACGTGACTGCTGATTTGGGAAATATTACGCGTTGAAGAATACAAAGTGGAGCGTAATGATTTTCTCTTTCTATTCGTTTTGAATGCACACCACCTTCGAAATCGGGCTCGTGTTAGTGTAGTTTGCTCTTATGCTCTATACTTTCTTTACGCTTGGACCATCTTTGTTGCGGTTCAGTATAAAAGATGGTTACTTTTCAGGCGATCGCCACCTGGTGCAGGCATTGAGCAGCTGCAGTGGCTTCGTACGGCTGTGCCCGACATGGAGTCACATTTGGAGGCATTGCGTCTGGCCGCTGAGCACGAGGAGAACTCACAGCGTGAGAAAGTCGACGTGATCATGCGATCCGGGGGCAGCACCGAGGATGTTGACGGTCCATCGACGTCGGGTACTAATCAGCAAGCGTCGACCAGCGGCGCATCAACATCGACGCCACAGCGCAGGGACAGCAGCAATGATGTGAACTGCTCGGTGCCATCAGTCGAACCAGAGCCCGAACCTGATGGTGACTCGAGTGCATTGGTACCTCCAGCACCGACACCTGCAGAGCCACCAGATCCGCACGCCACGACGCCTCTGATTGGTCCACAACCCAATGACTCGACTGCGCCCGTTCAGGGGTAATTAAAATAGGGCTTGTTTCTGCTTGGTTTGTACTCACCGTGCCAGGTATGAAACCTGTAAAGTCTTTGTATAGTCACTATAGATACACAGATATGTATAACGTCGCTTTTTGTGTTTATCTTTTTTATTATCTGCTTCTGTTCGTGCGGGTCTCTTTTACGTTGCTACTGTATGTATTGTTATTATGTATGACGTTATGGTTGTTCTATCACATACATAAATCAGTGTGCGTTATTCTATTTTCATCTCTCTAGAAATCTAATGAGCCAATTAACCTTTGTTTGTTTCGGGTGAGTTTCGCAAATTCTAAGCCCTAAATTTCTTGTGTTGTCACTTATTTCATAACTGCAGAGTTACGAAACTGTAGTGTTGTAAAACACGGGTAAATGTTCAGTTCAGTTTCAGTTCAAATGTTTAGTTGTCTATGGTCTTAGTAGTATAAACTGCTGCTTTTGTCTTCATTGTTATTCCCCACTACATATGTAGGTCTGGTAGTGATGCCCGTCCCACTTTTATGCCCATTTAGCATTATTAGCTTACTCCTGCGAGCTCCTCGATATGTTTCCTACACAGCATATTCGACTTTTTGAAAACAAGTTCAGGGAATGTTTCAAAGTTCTATTATTGCGCACGGCACAAGGATTTGATATGGGTAGTCTTATGAACGCTTACAAAATGCTGGTATTATACGTTTATGTTTTTATCGCCGCAGTCTCTCCGGTTGTGAGACATCGTCGCTCTTTGTCACATGGTCGCGCGTTTTGTGAATTACAACATATCCGGCTGTTAGGGAAAGCTGGAAGCCTAAGCCTAGGCCTAAGCCGAAGTGTAGGCCTAAGCCTAAGCCTAAGCCCAATCATAAGCCTAAGCCTAAGCCTAAGCCTAAACTGAAGCTAGTTGAAAATACGCGCGACCAAGTCAAAACGCGCGACGATGTCTCCGGACCGTCTCTCCATAGCGTACTGTTTTGAATTCTCTGGCAGGTGCGATTTCTTCGAATTCAGTATGTTCCCATAAATTTAGCAGTTGAATCACAGATACACGAAGAATGCACACCTGCTGTCTCTGTCGCAGTGGTACACGTCATTACTAGACGTTGGTTTTTAGCAGTCATCATACGGGGTAATATACATATATAGTTGTGCCTATGCTTAGTCTGTAAAAGTGCAGAGCCACCAGGTCGTTTATTGTCGTCTTTTTACGTGAAAAGCATCAGGTAATTTCAATCCTCTACATCTTATTTTTAATGTTCTGCGTCATAATCCTGGTTACTCTGACACGACAATATTTCTATCAAGAGTGACACGCTGTTTATTACTTGAAGTGTTAGTTTATTATTTTACACAGATCAATTTAAACATACAAGTTCAATTGTAGTATGTTATACTTATTCCGCGGAACTGAAGGAACGGCGGAGGAACGATTACCACGCGCCACTGACAAAAGCTTTAGCTCACATGAAACCTGCAACGTTGACGGCCTTGTCTCACACTAGGCGCTCATGCAACCAATGCGGTTCACTTGCAAACGGTTGTGCGAAGACACAAATGCCTCCACTGACTTCAGTCCAGCACATGTTCAGTGTGCAAAAAAATTAGGAGACGGATACATTGTTACTTGCTGCTATGCACTGCTGATGACCAGTAGGGCAAACACAACTCTATGTTTCTTCCGTTCCTCGGAACGAGTGTAACCGCAGCTGTTCCAACCCGGTTTCCGTTTCGTTTTAAACGTTCTGCATGTGTTGACTGACACTTTGCTTGTTAATTTCATCTTGTACAGTGCTTGACATAACTGCTTAATACAGAATGTTTCAAAACGTTGTTTTATCGCTGTTTTACTTCAAAGCTGTTGTAAAATGAATGGCAGTAGAAAAAAATCACACTTGTGTGTGTTTAGCAAAGATGAATCAAAAGGCAAATCACATCGACTGCAGCTTGACCACACATGAATGAAACAAACGAATAAAAACGAGAACCTAATGCTAATATAGTGACTGAATCACACCGCGGTTGCGTTGCCTTTGTCGTGCAAGGCAGCCGTCGATTTCACATCGACCAGCGTTTGACCAGTGTCCGTTCGGAGCAAGCCCATTGTGTGTACACCCTTGTCGTCACGTGACGTCGTCGGCTCGGTACGAGTCTTCACGCACAACGACGGTGTCTTTGCAGCGAGCAGGATTCGCTCGACGTTCAATGCCGGCACTTCGACCATCAAGGCGGCCACCAAACCCAACACGTAACCGAAGACCAATTGAAGCAGAAAGAACACGCCGATGTGATACGCCTCGCCACGCCAGACGTACGGAACGCCGTACCACAGGTACGTGCCCGTTATGGGGAACATGTTGAACAGATAGACTGCGTAGGACACATTGGCAAGTGGCACAAACACACGCCATGACAAAATGCAGTTGATGAAGCGGGCCTGTGGAGGTGCACAAACGATTTAGGCGTTTTTGTCTCCACCTGTGGGTGTATGTATTGAAAGCGAGCCATCTGATCCTTACCTGTCCAGTGTGACACTTAAATATTAGCCAGGCGACACTGAGTGCAAATGTTGAGCGACACACCGCACCGTAGACCACTGTGTACACTGGCATGGGGTAGAACACAACCAGTGCTGGGTAAATACCGAATACTGACCATAGGCCTGGAGCAGCGGAAAAATTGTTTGAGTAGTGATTGTAGATTAGTAACTGTAACTACCTAACTGACCAAGTGAAATGGCTGTAATCCAGCCAATCAGCTGTCGCCAAATTGGCATGCAGCAGCTGGTTTGTTGTTGTTGATGGGCACCGGTGAACTGTTTGCTATGCACCAGCAGATAGCCCAGCCCGATACCGATCAAGTAGGGCGCAATGCGAGTGTGCGGTGGCACGTAAAGCTGCATGGACAGATGATCGATGGTTTAGTTTCTGTGCAGCCTTGAACAAACGATTGTAGCCACGCTGAGGCTTACTGTACCTTCATGTAGTATTGAACAACGTTCGTGTTGTACATTTCGGGATGCACAAAATTGTTAATTGTTGGCGGAAACGAATGACTGTGAATAACCCAAGCACGCCATAAATTCGATGCAGCAGACACAATGACAAGCACAGCAACACCTGGAAAGTCGGTGCTGCGAGCATGTTTGTATGTAGTTTGGCACAATTTCTTGAACGAGTTTATGTTCCAGTGTGAATGCTAAACTAACCTGTCTTGAGTGATCGACGCAGCGCAAGCAACAGAATTGGGCTGATTAAGTAATAGAGAAAATCGTCGCCGAGGTACCATAGCCAGTTCATGCAGACGTTGCGAAACAATGTGTTGAGGAACAACAGATTCTGCCACCACACATCACGACATTGCACAATCGGGTCGACCAACGGCCACGACGGATGATGGTGCATTAGACTAAACACGATTATCATTGTTATATAGCACAATTCGACGCACACCTACCTGCATGCGCACCTTGTACATACATACATTGACAACACACACCATTCGGCTAACAGATCAAGGAGACACCCGACCTGAGATGATTCAAAGAGATCACCATGTAGAATATGTAGAGCGGCCACAGCCGGAAAAGTCGATGACGGTAGAAGCGCAGCCAGAAGCCGTAAGACCGCCAGGTCGGCTCTTGATCTGTAATATAACATTTACATGTGTCGATGTGCTTGTCCCACCAGGCACTTTGCAAACATGGCCAACCAGCAGCGACTTTGTTGATTCGACGAAAGAACGTGTAGGCCGTCAGTGTGCCGCTCAGCACGAAGAATGTGTCAACAGCGAGGCTACAAACGGACGGATTATTATTTACGCAACAGCGACAACAACATTATTCATTTATTTATTTATAAAAGCAAAAGTTTCCAGCAGGTTTTGAATTTATGACAAACCTGAAATTCAATACAATCATCCCAAAAATGTTCGACATCAAATCTCGCCGAAAGTCGCCGACGTTTTCCATGAATGATAGCATGTTGCTGTGACTGTGGCCAAGCTATTGAATGATAGCCAGGTTTGCGACGATTATTTTCAATCTTTTCGCGCGTCCCTCGTATAATGACGTCACAAAAATTGTGACCCAAACTGTGTTGGAACCTACCACGATCCATACCATCGACAAAAATCGCACGCCGTACAAACAGGTCACCACCGAATCGCCACCAGATCGGCAAAGATGGTGGACATTATCATCTGCAAAGAAACGGTTGTTGTTTGCTTGCTTGGTTTGTAGCTCACCCAAATCGAAAGATAAGGAAAAGGCATGAAACTCACGGGCGGAAAATGCGTAGAGCACTTTTGTATACAATCGTTCATCGTCAAGACATCGTCGTCTCTTCACCAACGAGCTAACGAATGTCAGAGTGATCAAGCCGACAATGCCCGCGAACACGAGTACCGAGACTGGTTGTTCGAACCACTGCGATTTGTAACGACTTCGAATGCACGTCACCGACTCGTCTGGATCCAATGTGGTCTTTTGCTGTGCGATCGTGCTCGTTGAGTGGGTTTCAATCAGCCTGAAACCGTGATGAACAGCAGATTGTTTGTGTAGAGTGAGTGGTTCATGTTCATGGTGTTCACCATGAATGCGTTACGTTTGTGTGTGACCATTGGATTGCACCGATACATGAAGGTCGTGTTGACAAGCAAATATGCAAGCTGCTTACCATCGGTTCAATAGTGATCGTTTGTCAGTGGTCGATTCACATTCTAGTGGCATGCACATGCCGACTGTCTCGCGATTCGGATTGTAGCTGCTCATCGGATTACCGAACTCGTTCGATGCGCTGTACCCGCGGTTGTCGGTGTGCGCGTAACAGAATTGGGATGGATATTCGCCCGGGCCGATCGCAGACGATCCAGACAGCTTGATGCACTTCAGGGCCCTGCGCAAACACACGAACGTTCACGGAAAGATGATCCACGTCTTGGTCAAAGCTTGTTAAAAACCTATTGTCTGGCCGCTTAAAGCTATGCGTGTCACCATGCACTAACTTGTGAACCCAACGATCATGATCTATGTACGTGTATGTGCGGTACGGGCCGCGACCAAACGTTGCACGTTGGTAGTCTGCACGCCAAGGTTGGTCGTTGGCCTGATAAAGATCGGGAAATATTTGGTATGCAGTCGTTTCCATTTACATGGACAGGCACTGGGTGGTATACTGTTACTAGTCTGACTTTATCAAGCACTACTGTATATGTGGCTCTTCTTGCTTATAGTCAGAAACTTTCGGAGAATCTTAATTTGCCCAGCATTCAAGTTTTTATGATTGCGTTGTTCGTGATCAAATTTCTCGAACGCGCGGACACAAGTTTGTTTCATTGTAGAGGTCCAAAGCGAGTCCAGATTGACATGGCTCACATTACATACATATGTACATAAAGCTGTAATTAATGTTGCTAAGGAAAGGACACGGAACTCACGAGGTTTTCTGTTCTGCTCGCATAGGCATGTTTGCATGATGAGGATAGCGTGTTGGAATTTTCCGCTGCTACATATTCCAGAAAAGCATCGATGTGGCCTTGGCTATAATTAGCGATTTTCCCCACACACAATTGCAACGGAATTAGCCAAAATGTGTATAATGCGCCAGGTCGTTTCATGGCACTGCGATGGTATTATTAACATGGGATAGATCAATCCTGAAAAGGGTATTGTAGGAGACAATTGACAAACGTAGTGCTTAAAATGTTATTGTTTTATCTTGGCTATCTTTATCATAAAGGGGTATACCCCTTTATGTAGTTCCACTCAGATACAAACAAACAGGTCTCAAAAAGTAACCTATGTATTGTGGCTCACATAACGATTTGGTACATATGTACATACCTGTGAAACTCAAAAACTTGCTATTTTTAGTCACCAAAAATAGCAATTTTTTACTTTTAAAATTCCCGCAAAATAGTGTGTACAATGTCGACACTGGTGGTAAATGCGGGTGTGCTTTACGTTCACGTGCAAACGCATATGACACAACCCACATACCCGCAAAACGTGTTAATGTGCTCAAAATCAATTTCTCTGCATGGTCATAGCCGTTGACCGAAATCTTAAGACTTTGGCGCTTCATATCTTGTTTACTGAAGCTCGGATACACGAGTCAGGTACATACCAATCCGATCTACCGGCCACATGGGCTACTTTTTGAGACAACTTTCATCTGTGTGGAGTTGGAACTACCCCTTTAGAAAATCGGCAATTTCGACCAGAAACAAAGAGCACGAAAACGTTTTGGCGTTCGCAAAACTTTTGCGAACGGCGTTTGAGAGTTTTTTATCTGATTTCCGCGCCTGTGTTTTATGTCAAACGAAATTTGTAGAAATTCGATTACCGGTTTTCACATTCGCAAAGGTAATTAAATTCCTAATGTAATGAATGCTGCAGACATGCGGAACTCCACCCAGGCTAAACCATGGGAAACAAAGCAACTGAGAATGTTTAAACGACTGCAAAAAATGATTTTAACCTGTGTGGAGAGAACATTTTTCGAGTATTAGCAACAACAATTGATTTCACTTGGTCGCGGCGTGGTATTGTACCTATGTACTTCAGTTGAATGTAAAGTGCAATTAGTAGTAGTAGGTAAAAGTTATGTACTCCAAGTGCTATGTGCTCAAGCTAATGTATGTATATGTATGTACCTGTGTGTAATTTTGGTTTATATTACTGCCGTCAACGCTTGTCATCAACCCCATGCATAATATAATATAATTTCTCGTTTGGGGTTGACGATGAGAGTTGACCACTTGAGCTGACGATTGTGCCGCCAGCCTGCATTTTAACTAATTTCCCGCGTGAATAGAAGTGACTGATACAAAAAACGACTTTAACACTTGTGTACATTTACATACGGTGAACACGTCACAACTCAGAATCAATCGTTCATTTGAACTCACTGAAAGTGAAGTGAGTTAAATGAAAATTTTATTTAAAGATGTTCAGCATTAGCCGACAATTTATCTAAGGTTGCACAAAGCGGCTGCTTTTGTTCCAATGAGTGAGAATTTCCGGAAAACGTAAATGAATATACACTTGGCATGCATCCAAGAGACAACACTATTGTCCTGATGGCAGTTCCTGCATGCAACGACGTTTGGTGGGTGTCGCAGAATACATCACACTTATGCACTGCTATGCTTCGCTGTGCACGAGTACCGGAGAAGTTCGATAAAGCGGTTTTTGCTGCAGCGATGTGACCCACCAAACACCGTTGCATGCAAGAACGGATAGGACAGTGATGTTGCCTCTTGGATGCATGCCAACTGTATTCATTTATGTTTTCCAGAAATTCTCATTCATGGAACATACCTAAGTAGCCGCTTTGTACAATCGGGTATACGATTAATTTGCGTTCACGTGTTGTGGCCGCAGCTTTCGCAACATTATGTTTTGTTGCGCTGCACCAGAACAGTAGGTCGGGGAAAACTGCACCTGACTGAAAGTTGAATTTTTAGGATAATATTAATGGGCGGATACGACAAGGCGTATACACTTATCACAAACCTATCACTGTAGGTAGTACGCATCTTGTGTATAATCTCTATCCCAGCAGTGTGCGATGTGCGTGAATCAAGCATCAGACGTAGTATGTATGTGTATAGTCCAACCACGAGCTCATGAGACGCTTTTTTAGAGCTGGCTTCGCCAGCCGGATGTTCCGGTTACACATGTTTCGAAAACAGAAAGAGAATGGGCCGAGAGAGGATGATGACAAGTTCCAGCTGGCTGACTCAATTTGTTGCGTGCTTACGTGAACAGCGGGGTTGTTCAACGGCAAATGTTTAGGAAGTCAAAAGAGAACTTACGCACCAAGGTGGAGAGCGTGAGCGTGCTTTTGAAAAGTATGTGCGTTTCTCTTTCTTTCGTTTTCAAAGTATGTGAAACCGGAACATCATTGGATCTGGGCAAGCCAGCTTCAAAAAAAAGTGTGTCATGAGCGTTTGATTGGACTATAAGCGTTGCCTAGTTGATAAACGTGGAACTGAAACCCGTGGCAGGCAAACTGATGCATAACCTTGCGTAATGACCCCGTGCTGATAACTTAAATTTACGTCAGCCCAGACGAGTTGTGTACATAAATAGAGTCAAAGACTACGGCAATGTACGAGTTATGCAATTTCACCCGCAGGACGCTGTGGCTGTGGTATGTATGTACAACAATGCGCCTCGGTGTTTATCATCCAAGATGAATAAATAGAACTTAACATGCGTCCAATTTTCACTTATTTTGAGTTCGAGATCAGCAGGCAAACAACAATAGGTACCCAGAGGCTAAGCGGTCACAACAGGCCCGTTCACAATTGCAAAAATCGCCGACTTTACATACGATGTACAATGTATTATACTGCGTGTTCTGATGGAGCTGAATAAAATTATGCGGAATATACTTTTCAACAATTCAACATCAAGGGTTTGCGGCTAAGAAAAAGTGATGAACGTCTATTTAAAATATGCGCTTCGCACCTTCCTAAAAATGAATGAGTCACATGTCATTCATCAAGTCTAGAAAAGAGCATCCTCGATAACTCAACAATTATGGATCAAACAACAATAGTACAATACAAAGATCGGAAAAAAGGTTCTCACAATGTGGGTAGAAAACGCATTGTCGTGCACCATCATGTCAGATAAAGACATTATAGAAAATGTTCTGTCTGAAACGTTCGTATTCAAATGTTTATTGCTGAAACGGAGCAGAAAACAATGCTACTGGACGTGCCAAGAGGGAAGGTATCAAACATACACATAATTTGCCAGTATGGTTCAGCATGATACTACATACATCCATATTAGGTACACAACTACGATCTGTGCGGGCAGGCACGTACAAGGTGCAACTAACTTTTTTGAACATCTGTCGCTACTGCGACACTTCGTACATTTAGAAGACAGAAATACGCCATATGGGCATAAAAGAGGATATGCAACCTGATGAAACTGCATAAAAGTTCGGTACTAGAAACGTTTGGGTATCGAATTCCGCACTGTAGTCGAAGCGCGTCGTTATTCGTAGTCGAGAAGTATATTGGAAACACGCAAATTAAGCGGCCCGCACCTGTGTTGCCCATGTGCCGAATATTTTCTAGTATCGAACTTTTCTAGTATCGAACTTGGTTGCAGTATTTTATCAGTTTGCATATCCTCTTTTATGCTCTTAGAGCGTATTTCTGTCTTGTATCGACGTTTTATACCGTGAAACGCCTTGTTTAGGGGCAATCCAATACGTTCGAGCAAAACACAAAATGGCCTATATTATCCGGAATTAACAAATTGATGAAAAGAAAAAATATTAGGTGCACGCGCGATGAGGAATTGAACCTTCGAACTTTTTGGTCTTACAGTAACTGTCACCACTTGGACACGACTACGTCGCACCCTTCCGTGATAAAGCAGTCTTTTAAACGCAATAGTCTGTTTATTACATCGCTACGCGTGTGTTGAAGGGCACAGCATTGCCTATTGTGCTGGCTCCTTGTGTAACATCAATTATTGTTTTTCTCAGCTAAACAGCGTGTAAACTACTTGGAGAAAATATTTTTGAAGCAAACTATCAGAAAAACTCACATATCAGCTGTGATTTTGGTTTTCGAAGTGCAGTTTCTGTACAAAAAGTCCACGTCGTGGTCTGGAACCGGTCGCAGACGAGAAGTTTCGAACTCGTAGATAGTACCATCGTGTTTCTCGAGCACGAAAACTCCATAAACGGCTTTGACATTTCTGTTATCCCAACTTTTCGGCGAAATTTTACTTTGGGAAGCACCCTGTCCATACAAAAAGCCATGGCCATGGTCTGGAACCGATCTCACACGTGGAGCTACGAAGTCGGCAATGACACCACCGTATTTCTCGAGTACGAAAACCTCATATGCGATATTAACATTGCTGGTGTCAAGTAACGTCTGGGCCCTGACTAGTAACTTGTGGGAAAAAGGGGAAGAAGGTTTTTGCAAAGTTGTCAACTGCACCTTGCCCGCATTCGCGCGTGCTGGCACGCAGCGGGATAAAATTTTGCGTGGCCATTTTTAGTTACGATACATACCTTGTGCGCAAGTTTGAGCTGATTCAATCGAGTATTGTTGACCCAGCGCGCGATTAAAGCGCACCGTAGGGAATCATGCATATGTCGGTTAGCACTACCGTGCTAGCTCTGATGTGTCAAATGTGGCGTGCCGTATTGTTCTGTTTGATTGCTTGGCGCACTTTACAACTCTACACGTAGTACTGCTGCGGGTTTTGCACCTGGATAAAGAACAAAAGTTAACATAGACAATCATCGAACACCTACGTGCGGGTGCCAGGTTGTGACCAGATACCGACTCTGTATTCAGTGTTCAAACAACATTTGGTGACTGCCTGTCTGGATTTCCAGCACGATTGGAAATCACATAAAATTCGACCAATCGAAAGATTTTAAAGAATTGCGGATAATTTGGGCTATTTCTTATATTTTGGCAAGAAAAATGTACATGCATGATAGGGTGAGCAAACCATTTCTCACCGATAATACGGGAAGAAGTCGCGTGCACGCAGTCCGCGGGAATGAATCACACAAATACAAACATGTGTGTAAAACCACAACGACAACGTGGCGTGCCCGAATGAGCAGCACGTTTCAATTGCACAAACATGCACGAAATTGGAATTTGACGAAACTTTGATCCGTCCGATTTGACCAACTGAAAATTTCAGAATGTTAGTGAATTCCACAAACGTTCTAGGTTTCAGGGCCCATTGGCGGACGTCTCCTCGTCTAGTGGTTGGAACTGGAACCACCTGAACCCCAGCATGCGCATGCGTACGCACCTACAATAGTTTTACTAAACATGGGTACTACACATTGGTGCACATTTAGGATAATCGGCGAGCGAAAGTGCGACTCCCACTCGACGGGAACATTGTGTATAGATAACGGGCGTGGCTGATGTCTACGGTTTGATGCCCGCCTCGCCAATAACATGTTGTAACGGCTGACCTATAAAAATGTTTTGTTAATAGTGTGCGGATGAATGAAACCCTGCATTCTGGACCGCCGCTGGGGCTGGAAACGCTGAGTTCCCGTTCTGGGTTTGAACCTACAGCATGTGAACTGCGGCGCTTGAGTCAGTAGTCAGAGAAAAAATGACAGGCTCAGAGAAAATGAGTGGCACGAAACATTCGAACTCGCAAATCTGTATAATTTAATAGTTTTTTTATTGTGGCAAACATCCCAGGCAGGCATACAATTGTTATGTAATTCAAGCGCTGGCGTCAGGTCAGGTCACCACAACCGCAACAAAACCAGTTTGGAACAGCAACCGAGTCAAAAAAGTCGAAGCAAATTGTACATCTCATCGTTGCGTGCGGGATACAACAGCCGAACCCAAGTCGCTTAATTAAACTGCTGTTCGGCATTTCGATGTTTTCTCAACAGCAGATCGTATGTATTAGCCTAAGAAGTTTTTTGCGATGAAAGGGCAACGAACGGCGTTTTTAATGTAGAGCAAAGAAAGGCGCAAAAGAAACAATAAGCTCCATTTAGTTGAAATGTATACCGAGAAACGATCAGGTTTGCCCATGCACAATTCGTCCAACCACTACAATGTGCACGTATATGTACACATTCATTGATTCCAAAAACGAGCTGCTGAACAACACTATTGACCTCGGTTGCTGGTTGATTTTTTTGACAGCGGTTTCCCTGTGCGTCATGTCCTGTCTGTAATTGGTCCGGTACGTGATATCCGAACCGACTGGTGCACGCCCCAAATCCAGCATACAAATAACAACTTCATGTTCTCTTGTTGTCGGTAGGATCACCGATGACAGATGTGATCTGTGTTGGGTTTACAATGTGAACAATGACTACGTATAGGTGGACCACGAACATTCATGGAGATAAAATATACGTGTATATCTGGCATATGAAAACTGAACCGAGAATGTTGTGTTTGTGTCGTAATCAAATTTGACAAACGGTGGTGTCCTTTATGTACAATTACCTAGTATTTATGTACATGGGTAGGTATACAATACACGATCATATGTATTATGTTGTGACAGGGTGAGCGAAAAGATTTCGCATTGTTTTGTATCTAGAGTCATATGTAGTACATACAATATTTCACGTCGACCATGTTTCTCTTGTCGTGCTTTCGCACTCCTAACACAAACACAGATTCGGTTTGTACATTGCTGATCAGTCATTCAAATCGAGGTCTCTCGCAGAATTTAAAGGTCGAACACTGCACATGGGTATCGCTGCCTGTTCAATAGTTATCCGCGCGCGTGTTATAATTCTGAGTCGAATTTGCATAGCCACGACATTTTCACCGGATTGTGCTTCCTCAGATGCAAACTGTGTAAAATGAAAAACTGGAATGTAAGAGTACGCGGAGATTCGCTATGTCCAACCAAATGATATCCACCGAGCTTTGACCGTGCAGTGCAACAGCAGTGATTAGAAGAGCAGGTACTTCGGCTGATCGCTTGGTCGTCAACACAGCGCAACACGTGTGTGCCATGCGATGCGCGTGCGTGGCGTGCACCCGACGACAGGAGTGCTATTGAGCAGCAGCGCCAGAAACACCGCGTGCCCTCTAGTAGAAGCTTCCAGACTAATAGACGCCTCTCAGAGCATGGCTAAAACGAAGTCCCTCGAAATAGAACCCCCAATAGTTGTTCGGTCAGTTCGGTGTCCCTTTCCAAAAAACACGCTCATAATTTCGTTGCTAATGCTTGTTTTTATAATGTTCATTGGATGTACATATTTCCGGTCTGTCTTAGGACAATTTTTGGTGTGACATAAACACACTTCCTGTATCAATTTTTCACATTTTACTTACTTACTTTTACCCGCTTACTGAAAACAACCAGGTTATTCTTTCGTCAAACACACGTGAAAAAATACAGGCCCTCTCCTACTAGAAGCTTCCCCTCTGAAAATGAAGCCCCCT
>JASAMV010004933.1:0-101063 GCA_030248065.1 Rhynchonema sp. JSB1_4
CTGATGTTTCATTACGCACTGGAATAAACGTAAGTGTGTTCTGAGCTGTTTGATACCGAAACAGTAGACATTGAACCATATTCCCGGCGCGAACTCTTTTGAATCAACACCCAGCCGATATCGAAACTTTCGTGCAAACCCACATATTTAGGCAACTGTTTCTTCTTTTCAACCTCACGACGGTAACTGTGCAGTCTTCGGCTGCGCACGATGGTTCAACAAGGAGAGAAATAAAGAGAATATTGCAATCTTTCAATATCTCCGTGCCCTGTGTCTCTGGTGGCAAGACAGCACGCGCCGGGAATATGGTTCAATGTCTACTGTTTCGGTATCAAACAGCTCAGAACACACTTACGTTTATTCCAGTGCGTAATGAAACATCAGCAAAGTGGTGCAAGCTAGTATCGTTCTTTTATGCCAGTCAGCCAGGGAACCATATTTCTTTTATGCCCCTTGGGGCATTTTTCTTTCTTGTAGAATAATAATGCTTCTCGTGGTAGGAAAAGCGAAATGACGTTAATTGCCGATGGTAATAAAATAAGGTAATTATGGTCTCCTCTGCGAGCTCTAAGTTCTCTATTATATTGCTTCATGTGAAATAAACGCACTGTTTCATGTCACAGTCGCAGTCATCTTCTATGTTTCTGTTTTTGTTTCAGTCCTGTCAAAATGTTTTAGTGTACAGTCCATACTAGACTTGCAACATGAGTTTTGTTATGTGCCAAATGAGTCATGCGTTAAAAATTTCGAAAATCTCTGCAATTCGCAGGTTTCAGGGTAAAGCTTAACAAAATCAAAAGAAATCAAAATATATATATAAAAATTAAATAAAAACAAATAAAATTCAAGATGGAGAAAATCGAGGACCTCCTCGAAAAGATCAAGCCTCAACAAGACTCAACTCCGATAGATCGTTGCATCTATTTTCTGACCCCATTTATTCTGGTCACCTTCTGTGTGTTTGTGTTGGGATGGGAGTTTGTCGGAGAACCGATCAACTGCTGGTTTCCGGCGTATTATACTGGTGGGTTTGTGTGTGTGAAACATCAGACGCTTTAACTGGTTGCCAAGGAAAGCAGATTGCAAGCTGTCCCATAGAAGATGATGGCGAACCGTCTGATAAACATTCTATCACCTTTTTTTTCGTTCGACACTCGGAAAGTCGGGCCCAAATAGGGCATTTTTTTAGGATTGTGTGGGTCTGAATTGATCTGATTTTCTGGGAACAAATGGGGCCACAGGACTAAGGTCTGTGAGCAGACTTACGCGGAATGCGGAATAAAAATCTGCGTGGTCATCATAGCCCTCGGACCAAACAGACTTTGAAACATTTTCTTGAAGCGCCACAGTGCTTTAGCTGTACAGTTGCTGTTTTCAAACAAATTCCGCATTCCGCGTTTATCTGCTCACAGCCTTGCACAATATTCAATTGAATTTGGCGACCTAAAAGTGCATAGCAAGCTGTGGAGACAAAACTGTGCTGTCACACTGCTTTAAAACAGTGAAATTTTCCAGGTTTCTGGACGCAGTACGCACGGGACTACTGCTTCGTGCAGAACACGTATTTCCTGCCGATGGTTGACCAGCCGGCACGCAACTATTGGGAGTTGGGACAACAGTTGGTGCACATTCCCAAGAATATCACTGATCGAGAGGACCGGTTGATTGGTACGTTCGTGTGAAACATCAGAGCGTAATTGGATGGGACATCAAAAGCCTTCACCTGGCCGTCTGATGCATTGGCACTGATGATGGACCTTGCGCATCGCCCGTTAGTGAAAACAGGTCAAAACGGGCAATCAAAAACAGGCAGAATAACTTTTTTCCGTCCTCCAGTTGGTAGGGTTGAGCGATGCCAATGATACTGAATGCTTATTCCGTAGTTTGGCTCATGGAATGTTCTCACAATTCCTTATAACGTGAACGAACAGTTGTGCGCCGTCGTGATGCGACCATGAAGGACTAGAACTAACAATGTCAACAATGCACCATTATATTATACATCGACGATGTTTATCATTGCCACTTAAGGTGTGCGTTTTTCACTTGCAACACCTTTCTATTTCAGGCTACTATCAGTGGGTCGGATTCTTCCTGGCAATCGAAGGCATTCTGTTCTATCTCCCAGTGACCATCTGGCGTGGACTGTATGCCGTCACTGGTTAGTATTCTGTGGGTTTGATGTGTCAATCAGTGATTGGCTGCTTTATTTCTTTCTCCTTTGTTTGTTCTGTGAAACAACATAGATGACACATGAACTTCTGCGTGACCAGTGGGAAACTGATCATCTCATCTACGTATACCAATATCACCGAAAAGGTGTTTACGATCATATACATAGCTACAAACAAGATGTATAATATGTACACGCCACACAAACGTGGC
Source organism: Rhynchonema sp. JSB1_4 (assembly GCA_030248065.1). NCBI lineage: Eukaryota > Metazoa > Nematoda > Chromadorea > Monhysterida > Xyalidae > Rhynchonema > Rhynchonema sp. JSB1_4. The sequence continues at coordinate 2,386 of JASAMV010004933.1, forward strand.
GAGAGTAAAAAGTTCGACTGAAACTGACTTTTTCAACCAATGGTACCGTGTCTCAATATTTCACGATTGCAGGCGTGCGCGTACAAGCCATTTGCGAGACGCTCACTAACACGGAGAATCTGCAAATCGAGAAACGTCGCGGCAACGTGGAGAAAGTGGCTCGTTTCTTGGACCAGCAGATTGGACTGGCAAAAAGCCTCCGGACTGAAACACGCTCGTTTCTGGCCGACAACAAACTCACGATCATGTACCTGTTCATCAAGGTGTTGTTCTTCCTCAACTGTGTCTTGCAGGTCGGTGAAAGTTCGCTTTGTTTGTTTGGCTTGACAGGGATTAGTTTTGACATAGTTCCAAACTTATGATAATCGGTAGATCGAGTTTCCCACAAGTAAACAAACTTCTTGCTGGATGCCCACATGGATACTGGTTTGACTTGACCCCAGCAACCACCGAAAGTGCAATGAAAACAAGGATACATGAAATATGGTGTCAATAAACCGCAACAATGTTTCAGTTCATCGTGATGAAGGCATTCCTCGGCGTGGACAATTATTTCTGGGGTTTCACAGTGCTGCGAGATGTACTCAATGGCAGGGAGTGGAAGGAAAGCGGACACTTTCCGCGCGTCACACTGTGTGATTTTGAGGTTGGCAGTAGCATTTAAGCCCTTTTTATCATTCCACTTTGCGCTAATGTCGCCAATGGGCATGATAACAAAACATCGACGGTGAAGCTTCTCCTAATATACAGTCTAACTTTTCATTGTGAGTGGTAAATCCCTAAAGTGCGTTTTCAGTCCATTGCGAAAGTGATATCCCGTCCAGCCCCAACCGTTTCACCTTGTCAATTCAGGTTCGAGTGCTCGGCAATCTGCATCGTCACACTGTGCAGTGTGTGTTGATGATCAACATGTTCAACGAGAAGATATTCCTGTTCCTCTGGTGGTGGTTCGTGTTCGTTCTCGTGCTCAGGTAATGTTTCACATATGTACTTATATGTGATGGAATGAGGAACTCAAATGATGGACTCTTTGGCCCAATACCACGCTTGTTTCGGCTGGTTGCCCTGAAATTATAATTTTTTCGTATGGTTCGGTATTTGTTGTGTCACACTGATGTTTCACATTGTATTTCAGTTTCGTCTCCCTTCTGCGTTGGATGTTCAAAACGATGATCTCAACTGGCGCGCAAATGAAGATCCGAGCCTACATCAACAGAGCCGACCCGCCCCCGCATGGTTTGTCAGTTTTTATGGTGTCAGTTGCCAAATTGGATCACGAACAACCTGTGCAGAAACTGTGTCGCCAAACTTTTGTCGTTCACAACTGGACAGGTATTTCCTCAATGGGTGTATTTGAACCTTAGTATATGTTATACTTTCATACTGAAAAGAGTTCTATACTTGTAATTATTGCTGTCATATCCATTGGTTGTTCCTCACAGTTCCCAAATCCACAATTGCAAGTGGTACTTTTTCATGGACTAGACGGGACCCGTGCCTACGGCCCGGCTACAGCGCCGCGCCCGTGCCGTGCCTCCCCCCGAAGACTCGTTAGCATACCCAAAGCTACCCGTGAAAATTGACCCGTCCGCCCTTCCGAGGGAGGGGGCCACATACACACACACAGACATACGCCTTCCTGTTTTAGTAGTATAGATGATCAACGCACACAGCTTGCAGGTATGGTCAAAGGCACACCCGAGCACCGTCACCGACAACGTATGATCAAGGACTTCATCGCCGACTGTCTCCGTCGTGATGGCGTGTTCCTCATCCAATTGGCGTCGTCCAATGCCGGGGATCTTGTATCGAGCGAAGTGGTGGCGACAATGTGGGTCGGTTACAAGGCGCGACGGCCGATGTACCACAACGGGGAGCACCCTCCTCCACCCAGGGTGCGCATGGCCGAACCCTCCGCACCGCCAAAGGGATTGGATGATTCTGATTCGCACAATTATCCCACGCTGCCGATGAGTGCACGATATCGGGGCGGACAACCGCCTGCGATGCCTCCGCCCGCCTACCCGCAGAGTGGCGTCTAGGTATACTGCATAGGATAAGCTATGCATTGTAACTGTCAATAGTTCAAGGAGTGTACCTGTTGTGGTCACATTTCCTATTGTGTTGTTGGACTGGCTCGCGTTTCCTACTCAGGGTCGGTCTAAAATGTTTTTCAGAACTGATTTATTTCAAACTGCCCGCCGAAATTTTCAAAGCGAGAACTGGATATGCTAACATTCATGCGGAAATGTGACGATAATACAGTACCTAGAATACAATTCTGTGTTTATCACTTGGAAGTATACTTCGGTCGATACGGTTCCCAAGTTGTATTTGTATTTCTGTCTGTGGCAAACATTTGCGACTTTGAATTATTTGTAACCACTGATAGCGATTTTTAGCTTGTTGGGTTCTACACTGCCAGCAGTTTTTCTTATTTTCTTTCACTATGTATGTCATTTATACATGAGAGTATCTGTTTCAGGACGGATCCATTTCTCTTTGCTATAGCTTGTTTTTCTTCACTTCGATTGCTGCACACTGTACTGTACATAATGCATACACGTACGATTTGTAAACTGTTAAAGGTGCTGGTCAACAACCCATCGACTTCGTTTAATCTTGGGGGCAGTGCACCTGAACAAAGGTGGAATATCGTGTTACTCGACCCTGACTTGGGGAGTCCATTGGTTGCTTCCTGATGTTTCACGGCCGGGTTGAAGTTTGCCCCTCAGTGAAAAAATGCAAAAATGTTGCCGGGTTTCCGTGGAAAGGACAATTCGCGGCAACATTTAATAATTTCAGAATATCAAGCACCAACATTTACTTCATCAGTATGATATACAGCTTTGCAGGAAACAGCTTGTATCCTGAAGGAGAAGTCATTTAGTTCCAAAAACCTGGTGTTTTTTGGTCACCGTTTTCTTCGCCGATAATTTTAAGCATCTGCGATTGACCAGCAAATGTGTTGATCGGAAACAAAAATCCTCTAACTACTGTGTACATAACCTGTGCTTTTGAGTTCTTTGCACCAAATACAGCTAACGCAATAATTCGAACAACATGCGCAAGTCGGTCATTATGGGCGTGCGCGACCCCAAAAAAGACGAAACATTTTTGAGTGCTCGAATCTGCACGTTGTTTTTGAGCGCGCGCGCTGATAATGACCGACTTGCGCATGTTGTCCGAATTATTGTATTAGCTGTGTTTGGTGCAGAGAACTCAAAAGCACAGGTTATGTACACAGTAATTAGAGGATTTTTGTGTCCGATCAACACATTTGCTGGTCAATCGCAGATGCTTAAAATTATCGGCGAAGAAAACGGTGACCAAAAAACACCAGGTTTTTGGAACTAAATGTTTTCTCGTTTAGGATGCAAGCTGTTTCCTGCAAAGCCGTATATCATACCGATGAAATAAATGTTTGTGCTTGATATTCTGAAATTCTTAAACGTCGCCGTGAATTGTGCTTTCCACGGGAAGCCGGCATAACTTTTGCATTTTTTCACTGAGGGGCAAACTTCAACCTGGCCGTGAAACATCAGGAAGCAACGAATCGACTCTCCAAGTCAGAGTCGAGTAACACGATATCCCACCTTTCTTAATGTGCACTGCCCCCAAGATTAAGCGAGGTCGATGGGTTGTTGACCAGCAGCTTTAAGCCGTTGCTAAATTAATGATTGGCCTTTGTTTATGTTGAAACAGTAGTGTTTTTGCATAAAGTATGAAAGTACAGTTTTTATTTTTCATGGTTGGTCTTGTGGCAAGAATGCGGTTTATTTGTCACCGCAACTTGGTGCGTGTTGGCCAAGTCTACCATGAACTGTTGGTCGTGTCATAAATGGGGTAAGTCCAAATTTTCTTGTTTATTTTACATTACAGGGAATGTACAGTATATACCATACTTTAAGAACCTATCTGCTGACACACAGAAATGTTGAACATTATCTATCCCCAAATCTGTCTCTTGGCCTTCAAATACCAACCCAAGCCCCACTTTTCAAATTTTGCTCGGCATGGTTTTCGCGATCATTTAAACCCTGTCACAAGGTGTGACATAATGACGAGGCTATACATATGTACATATGTATAGGCACATCTTGTTATGATCGTAATCTATTTGGCCTTGAAACGGACAGTGTTCACAGTGCTGGGTATCCTTGTTTGCATCAGATATTATATTTGAATTCATGTGCAGTGCAGGGCCTGTAATCTGTGGCATCTTTGACACCGATATTTGCATCCACTGCTGCTCACTTAGGTATTTGAAGGGAGAGGCAATTCGGGCCCATCAGTAGCTGAGGTGTCATGAAGGTTTGTCGAAGATCAACTTTATTTTCAGAACATCATTTGACAAATCACCGTTTGCCAAACAACCCAACTTCATTCACCCAATCGACGTTTCCACAAGCGCGACGCACCATGATTCAGCTGGATAAGTTTCTGGCGAATCTAAAGCCTCGTTTTGACGACGACAACATTGACCGATTGAACAATTACTTCACACCCATGTTGCTCGTGTTCTTCTCGATGACAATGGCCGCTAAACAGTATGTCGGACAGCCGATCCAATGCTGGGTGCCTGCGCAGTTTACCAGTGCGTTTGGGGTTTCTAAATTTTTGTTGACTTTTTATTTGTTAATCCCAGAAAACAAAAGATGGTTTGCGCTAATTTACGCACTGAAGACCTGGTGCACCGACCGTTGTGTTTGAATGAGAAAGTGACTGTCGGCGTCTCTACAATAGGTCCAGTGTCCAGATAAGCGTAAGGATTTTTGGATGAAGAATGTCTTTCTTGACAATTGCTTCAACCCTTTGCAGCCAGAGGTATGTATGTATGCACACCAGCTTATCGTTGCGCATACAATCTGTGATTACAGGTCACTAAACACCGTCGTAAGACCGTTGAAAGCATAATGTGTTGAAAAGACTGCTGGCATGGCACATTTACAAAGGACTCATAGGTCATGCTCTTCCAGAGGCCTGGGAGCAATACAGCGAGAACTACTGTTTCGTGCAGAACACATATTTCCTGCCACTCACGCAACACATTCCTGTTGACTATGCGGACAGGAGCTCGAGGGAAATCGGTTAGTATTGTGAAACATCAGTGCGACATTTTGGTTCAGCTCGTGTTAGCGTGAACCAGTTTTATTTAGGTTGTCCGTTATCTTTGTGGTGTCGGAAATATTCGTCTAAAATTTAGCACTTGATAAAGTGCGTATAAACTTATAGGTTTTGTTGAAACGTCACATGCGAAACTTGCAGGTTACTACCAGTGGGTGCCGTTTGTGCTGGCACTACAGGCGCTCATGTTCTATCTACCATCGATGATTTGGCGTATGCTCAACTGGCAGACAGGTGATGTTTCAAACACTGTTTCTGTATAAGATGACGATGAATCATAAACTCAAACTCCACATAAACCGGCCTTTTCCATTCAGGCATTACGCTGAAAGGAGTGGTCGAAATGGCTCTGGACGTGAAAAACATGGAGAAAGAGAAACGCGACAAAAACGTCGAAGTGGTCGCCGCGCATTTGTACGACAGTCTGCAGATGCAGCATGAGTTCAAGGTGACGGCACACATGATGTTTCATTGTTTTTTAGGCTTGAGAAGTCACATTACTACGCATTTGATAGGGATAGAAGGACAACACAGGACCGAGCCGTGATCCTGATTGGTCTGCTTTCGACCGTCGAAATTGTTTTCCACCCGCCTGACAATGACATTCTGAATTTCAAGCATGCGTAACTAACTGTGTAAAGTTCATGACCCGATCGAGCACCAATTTCGATGCGACCACGCACAATCGGCCTTCCCCATTTAGGGCACGAACCCTGTCGCATCCCGTGTGCTGCACGGTGCACATTACGGCACCTACGTCTCTGTGCTGTACCTGTTTGTCAAGGTGCTCTACTTCATTCAAGTTGTGTGCCAATTCTTGATCCTCAATCAGTTCTTGGGCACCAGCTACACTTTTTGGGGATTCGAAATCCTTCGCGATCTCGCTTATGGAAGACAGTGGGAGGAGTCGGGACACTTTCCAAGGTACAGTGTTACCAAGCGTTTTTTAATCGTAAAAGCGGAAACAATGTTGAGGCGAACGGACCATAATACACTGCGCCACCAATAGACATGATAATCACGCTGGCGCTTTGCCATACGGCACCACAATTGCAAAATACTTGTACCCTTTACCTTCTCGTCATGAAAATTAGTGAGGATGTGAGATTACGCAGTACGTAAAATTTTTCGTAACCTCTGAAACATCAGCAGACTATGTTTCCAGAGTGACCATGTGCGACTTCGATGTTCGTGTGCTTGGTAATCTGCATCGATGGACAGTGCAGTGTGTGTTGATGATCAATATGTTCAATGAAAAGGTACAGGCTGGCTGATGTTTCACTGTTTGGGATTGCTGCCTCTTAGTTTTTCGCATCCGTGGATGGAGTTCGTGCATTTTTGTTTGCACCGCATTTTCTTGGAGCACGCTGCGCGCACTGTAATTTTGACCAGCATAAGAAAGGTGAGAGCATGCATAGCGAAACAACATCTACACTGATCAAAATTAGTACTCCAGCTTTATTGCAAGTCACAGTCCAAATCAAAAACGAAAATTGCCAACGCCTCGTGTCCGTGAGTCATAGTAACGTTAAAAATATTCGGTTGCATAACGCTTGCATCTTTCCAAAACCAGTTTTGCAGATTTTCATCTTTTTGTGGTGGTGGTTCCTGATCGTTGCGATTGCCACAGCGCTCAACATGTTGTACTGGCTGTTTACTGTGCTGTCCCGACCACAATATGTGGACTTTGTGGGTCGGTACCTGAGAGTGACGGACTCCATTGGTGATACAGATGCTGAGAAACGAGAGGTTGGTGGTGTTGTTTAGGGATCAACAGTGTTGTTGTTGTGCATGCACTTCAGTTGATTGATGAATGGTGTTCACGATTAATCATAATGTCGACCAACTCAAACCAGTATGCGATTAGTGCACCAGATCATCATCAGTGCTCGGTTCTTAGAAATAATATTCTTTCATCCGCTCCAAATATCATGAGATCACAAGCCGGGGGATTCTCATGTTTGTTATCATGTCCATATCGACTGCGCACCTTCCAATTCCAACATGGTATACGAGCTAGGCTGGTGCATTTCCACTGTTCCGGTCAACGATCAGCATTATCATCACACGCACCATAGTTGTCAATTTGACAGGTGTCCAAATTCGTCAACCGTGTGCTGCGTCCCGATGGTGTGTTCGTAATTCGCATGATCAGCAAAAACGCTGGCGACCTAATAACCACCGACATTGTGCACGAACTATGGGTCAAATGGCTGAAGAAACAGAAAGCGTACGCGCAAGCACCCGATCCAGAACTTTTGAAGTCGAGTCCTGGCAAATCAAGTGGTTCTAGCGGACTTGGGGGCGACGACCATTTGGGCGCACTCGAACAGCCAGACCTGGGCGAGAAACAGCCACTTTATTGATTGATTCATTTTGACCGAGTATCAAGAACGGTGGCATCATGTTGTTAATCGGTAAGTCATCTGGCAATATATTATTGTGTCCACTTAGTGTGACATCACCCAGCTGGCCATGCACATGCTGTATGGCCAGTGCACGCACTGATGTTTCACAGCGTATGAGATACGAAACATCTGAAGGGTCTGATCAACAACTCCTAGTATGCAAGCGGTCTTGATACTGGCCTTTTTGTCATAATTTACGGTTGGTAGGGTACTCTCAAAATCAGTTGCTGCAAAACGTCGTATTCCATAGAAAATGCAAGCCCCCAGTTACCGCTGAGGCTAATTATTGTTTATTATGCTGGTAACAGCTTCTGAGAATACTGCCCCGTTAGTATGTGTTGGAACGGACGTACTGGTACATTACAGAATTGTTACTTATAAATATGTATATTTTCATGCAAATATATGCATCACAGATCAATGATTTTGGTCGATATCAAGCTTGGTGATCGGATCGGATTGGACTTGCCTTGGTCAGTCGTGATTTTTGCACTAAGAATATAAAAAGATTTACCTTTCGACCAGCTCAAAAAACTGCCAATTTTAGGTCGGCTGATGAACAGAACAGCTTATCGAAATTAGTGGCTCCAGTAAATCTCTTTTTATACTTGATTCACGTAAGTCACGTGACCAAGGCAGCTCCGACCCGATCCGATCCAATCACCAAGTTTTATTGTATCGCTCTTTGCGTTGTTTGGGCCGTTCTTGTATGCTTGTATCAATGTATATACAGTTATATGTTTATAAAGTGAAACATTTTCACCTGGGTAGATCACCAAGTTGTTTTTTTTAAACTAATTGTACGCGTTAGCCTGCGTCTTAACCTTAGTTTAGCGTCAGCATTTTAAAATAATTTTCTGTATTTTTGGTTTATTTTTACCAATACTTTCTTTTTTGAACACTGCCTTTGTGCAAAGAATCTTGTTTGCTTTGTTGTTTCACTTCCTTTGATTCTCATTTATTTTTCCTTTTCTAGGGAGTATGATAACAGCTTTTTTACTGCTTGGATCATTTGAACTTGTGCCCAAGTTATCTGGTACAAATTTGTTGTAGCAACAAACTTATAAAAATTTCCCAATTGTACATTGCTGGAAAATACTCGTTTTCCACAATCAATGGTTTCTCATTTCTAGTTTTCCATTCTGTACTGTCAAATAAAGGTGGAGCTACCTATACTCGTTCGTCGCGAACACAACGAGCACGACGAACAAATTCTATTTTTGGACCAACTGAGCAGGATGAACCAAATCGAGTATCAAAGTGTTGCTGCAGGACACAGTAAAGAAATGCACATTATTAATGTTTCAATAACCGCGCACAGCTCGCTGCAAATGCAATACAAATTTGTTCGTCGTGTTCGCGACGAACGAGTATAACTTAACCTTAAGCCGACATCCGGATATAAAATATGCAGGTTGGATCGTGAATAAAAACATTAGCAACGAGAGAGTGGATGACATTTGCTGTTGGTATAGTTAGTTTCTAATTTCGTTGCCTCATGCATTCTCACAGACGCAGGGAAACTCCCGTTCGAATTCGAGGCAGGCAACAACCTCAATACACATAGTCAACAATCCACGCAGCTGGCACACACAGCTTGTGTGACTGAAACATTCGAAACGCACACGAGCCAGCTGCGTGGCGTGTTGACTGTGTGTTGAGCTTGTTGCCTGCCTCGACTTCGAACGGCAGTTTCCCTGCGTCCGTAAAAGTGTATGAGGCCACGAAGTTAGAAATTTACTATAACTACAAAGAGAAATTTTTTTACAAGTCCTTCATTGACACCGTGCGCCATGCTGGAACCTTTTGAGCTTTGAGTTTCGCTTGGGAAGATTGCCCAGAGTGCGCAGCTTATGAGTTTCTCGTGAGTTTCATGGTTTCCATCAGGGTCAACCAAACAACTCCAGCAACGACCCTATTTTATGATGTTGAAAGCAGCATGCACGCACACAATGCATATGTATTTTGGCAAACAGTCTGCCGTAAGTCTCATAATAATCGACCCAAAAGATGACGAGTTCCGCTCATTTCGCTATCACAAGAGTAATAAGCACTTTCAATCATGTTGTTTTCCCCGCATTCTATCCGACGTACTTGCCCACAAACAGGGGCACGCCCGTTGCCTCGTGCACGATGGCAAACACGAATGGGTGATCGGCTCGGAACTGTATTGGGAAAACCATTGACATTGGTATCATCACCAATGCGGTAGCTGCCGCTGCCTCGGTGCCTTTCTCGTTCACCTGAATGTGTGCAACGTCAAGATGAGACCATATCAAAATTGCGTGATCGGGTTTCGGACTGGGTCTGCGATGGTTGTGCGACCAAGGCAGATTCAATCCGGTATCACCAGGCCTGCATGCATCAATAAAACCAGGGGTGTAAATCTTGTTTTCGTCTTGGGTATAATCCTCCAGTCCAACAGCTCGCAGCAGCGTTCAGGGTCGGGCTTGTTCTTAGCTAACGCTTACTCAGTGGTTGGTTGCAGGCCTAAGCATTGCTGAGTGTTACCTGAGCCTAACAATAAGCCAAAATGTAGTCCCAAACAGCTGGACGAGCTGTGTGCAGACAACTCGTTCTGAAACTCGAGTTTGAGTCATATATGTACAACAAAGAAAAATGCCCCAAGGGGCATAAAACAAATATGGTTCCCTGGCTGACTGTCATAAAAGAACGATACTAGCTCACACCACTTTATTGATGTTTCATGAAGCACTGGAATAAACGTAAGTGTGTTCTGAGCTGTTTGATGCCGAACAGCAGACATTGAACCATATTTCTGGCGCAAACGCTTTTGACCCAGCACCCAGCCGATATCAAAACTTTCGTTCAAACCAGACAGGTGTTTCTTCTTTTCAACCTCACGACAGTAATTGTGCAGTCTTCGGTTGCGCACGATGATTCAACAAAGAGAGGAGTAAAGAGAATATTGTATTCTTTCAATATCAAACACGGTTTCTAGATGTGCGCTCCATGTCCTGTGTCTCTGGTGGCAAAACAGCACGCGCCGGAAATATGGTTCAATATCTGCTGTTCGGCATCAAACAGCTCAGAACACACTTACGTTTATTCCAGTGCTTCATGAAACGTCAACAAAATGGTGCAAGCTAGTATCGTTCTTTTATGACAGTCAGCCAGGGAACCATATTTCTTTTATGCCCCTTGGAGCATTTTTATTTCTTGTATCGTTCTTTTATATCGCGCAAGCTCTCAAACGGGGAACCCATATAAACCAGGCACAGAAAGTTTCCAGCAACGAATGGCTCTAACGAAGAAAATGATGAAAATCAAACTTGTTTAAGGATGCTGTATTTTTGACTGGATCTAGGAACCGGTGGTTATTGTGTGGATCATAAAGCCAATTGTGGTCAGTTTTGACTTTAACGAAAACCCCACGACTTTAACATTTCTGGTAACCCAACTTTCCGACTAAATTTTACTTCGGGAAGCACTCACTCTTTCCATACAAAAAGTCATGGTCTGGCGCTGGTCTCAGACATGGAGTTCCGAGGTCGGCGATATCACCATCGTGTTTCTCGTATTCGTAAACCCCATAAACGACTTTAACATTTCTGGTTACCCAACTTTTCGACTAAACTTTGCTTCGGGATGCACTCCTTCCATACAAAAAGTCATGGTCATGATCTGGCACCGGTCTCAGACATGGAATTACGAGATCAGCGATAGCACCATCGTATTTCTCGTGTACGAAAATCCAATAAACAGCTTTAACATTTCTGGTAACCCAACTTTTCGACAAACTTTTACTTCAGGATGCACTCTTTCCATACAAAAAAGTCGTGGTCATGGTCTGGGGCCGGTCTCAGACATGGAGTTACGAAGTCGGCGATGGCACCATCGTGTTTCTCGAGTACGAAGACCTGATGCGCGATATTAACATTTCTGGTAACATAACTTTTCGGCTAAACTTTACTTCGGGAAGCACCTTTCCATACAAAAAGTCGTGGTCATGGTCTGAGACCGGTCTCAGACATGCAGTTACGAGGTCGGCAATAGCACCACCGTGTTTCTCGTGTACGAAAACCCCATAAACGACTTTAACATTTCTGGTAACCCAACTTTTCAATCGGGAAGCACTCTTTCCATACAAAAAGTCGTGGTCATGGTCTGGGACCGGTCTCAGACATGGAGTTACGAAGTCGGCAATTGCACCATCGTGTTACAAGCGTTCGAAAACCCCATATGCGATATTAGCATTTTGGGTGTCAAATAACGTTTGGGCCCTGACCCACTTTGCGACACCCATACCACGTTTGCTCGTGTGTACCCCGTAGCGACACTCATACCACGTTTGCTCATGTGTACCACGTCCGATCTGGCAGGCTAAGCAGTGTTTGGCCTGGTTAGTTCCGGGATCAACCTCCAGCGGACGGAGCAACATCAAAGTGGTGTCGTGGGTCAACCCAGCCTTCCATCCCTGAAAAGGGTCGGTAAATGGGAAGCAGCAATTGCTGCGGGTAACAGGCACCTACCCATTAGAGTCACCGGCAACGGGTTGTTGGTAGGTCCCTCGCGGAGCCTAAATTCTGCGGAACGCCTTTACCTTTTTCGGTGAAAAAAAGGGAAAGCACGTTTTGACAGACTCAGTGGCGCACCTGGGAATGGGCAAATTGGGCAATGCCCAGGGTGTCTCAAAAGTGCCCATGGGCACAATTTTGCCAAAAGTGCCTATGGGCACAATTTAATTCCCTCAAAATGCCCATGGGCAAAGGCAGTGGCGCAACAGCCATATGGGCACCTTGGTCAGGTGCCCATAATCAATTTGAGGTGGTGGTCAATTCAAAAAATTTGAGGTGGTCAATTCAAAAAATGGCGCCCATGGGCACTTTTGGCGAGTTTTCAGGTGGCGATGGGCACTTTTTTGACATGGAAGTGGGAGAAATGCGGTTTCCAAAGGTACAAAGAGCGAAAAAATCTAAAAATTTTCGCGCTGCGCGCGTTTCTTCCCGTTTCCTTTTGTGTCAATGTTGCCCATAACTGGTCTAAGTAAACGTAGACTTGCTACTCCACTACAATATATAGCAGTACGTACTACAATTATGTTCATTAGAACACGCTGACTGGCATTGGTTGCAAAACAGCGGGGCTTCAAAGTTCATCTGCCGACGATAAAACGCGCTTAGAGTCTAGTGAATTGGGCACAGTGTGTTTGTTGGCGAACTCCAGACCAAATGAGATGTGAAAGACAGTCGGTCATGGTTTACAAATAAAAAACACCTGTTAAATACGTCCAAACAGCCATTTTACCACAAAATTCCTCCAAAATCTGAAAATTTTGCGCTTCGCGCGACGTTCAGTAACAGTTCTCTTCTTCATCCAGTCTAAGAGCGTTGGACCAAGTAAAGGGCACATTCAGGGGGCAGAAGGCCCGTGCTCCCTTGGACGACTTCGCCCCAGACTGAATGGGCAGTGTCTGGGATCCCCTCGCCTGATACAACAACCCTATGTTTGGCATAGTACAGAAGGTATTCCCCCGATTTTTACCCCGGTATAGGAGGTACATATCCCCGATTTTGCCCCAAAAGTGTTACTTTTTGACCATGATGACCAAAATTAGTGTAAAATCGGTGGCGACGAATAAGTAAGTGGAGACTTACCAACACCCAAATTCTATGTCCAATACACGTGGGTATAGGCGGGTACTTAGATTATTTTACTCCGTGCTGGCACATAGATTATTTTACTCCGTCCTCGACGGAGACCAAAGTATAATGTTTCAAGAAAATGTGTCAAGCTGGCTGATGTTTCACAAAATGTTTCATGCCAAGCTAGCTGATGTTTCAAAAAATGTTTCATGCTATGCCAGCAGATGTTTCAGAAAGAGTACCAAACTGGTACATAACCGACCAGGAACCCTGTGCCAGGCATCAACAGGTACGCAGCTTGTTGATTCAAGTGAGCGTTTTGGAGCGTTTTTACCAAAATTACTGCAACATGTGCGTTGTGTATGTGTTTTTACGGGAATTCCGGTATAAATGTAACTAGTTTGGACACACACTCTCGACGCAGACACACACTATGTGCAATGAGTCACACCCACGCCTTGCAACGTGTGAAGCGACTCTACAATTGAATGTTGACCTCAATTGTTTGGGGCCATTTTTTCAGGAAATAAAGACTAGACATGGGAAATCTAGATTTTGGAATTGGATTTTCAATTCGTTGCTTTGTGATGTTTCACGAGGCCCACAAAGTTTTGCAGGAGGAGAAAAACGAAAAAAAGTTTGAAGCCGTCGTGTGCAAAGCAAGGGAGGATTTTGGCTCTGATATTTGCATCGTTTTATATTTAGACATTTGTGCATTCAACGTGATACAAGACATTGTATGAAACTCAGTGTGCGATAAATCATAAACGAAACAATCCGAAAAATCAAGCCGTTTTTGTGCACATTTTTCTTCGGCTGTAATTTTAAGCATCTACGATGCATGCACAACTGTGCTTGATATCTCAGCAGAAAGCGACTGCGTTTGTTAACTTAACGTGTGCTTCTGAGCACTGACGATGGTTTCTACTTATCAGACGACCACCGACAACCGGCTGTAGTCGCCCTCCGCCAATCCGCGCTAAAGTACAGTCTCGTCGTCCGGTCTTTCGCAAGGAGTTCGATCGGCCGGCTGATTTTTTTGTTGTCTCGTCGTTTTTCTTTGTTTGATTATTGAGTGGGTTTCTTTGGTCTCTTTGTTTGTTTGCCACTTTTTTATGCCAGCCACGAGAAAGTGCCGACAACAGTGCAGTAACGGAAAATGAAAATACATTTCACACTTCAGAGTCACCTCGCCTCTTCTCGGGGCTCTGCATTTCATTCAGTCCATAATACCGTAAAAACCTAAATAGAAGTGAGCCCGCATGTGATGTGAATCACGAGTCTATCAGAATTTATTCGAGTCTATTCATCAATAGGAGGCGTATTTTATCACCAAACGAATAACAAAAGCACCCCTTTTGAGGGTTCTATTCCGGGGAAGGCTCTAGGTATTCCGGACAGTGTTGTTCCTTGTCCGGAGGGGGAGGTAGCGGACCCCCCCCCCCGTTTTCTTCGGAGGGGAAATAACGTACACCCTTGAGGGGGAAGGGGGAAGACCCAAATTCAGGAAAAAGTCACTTCTTGAGGTTTAAAATTTCACCTATTTTTGCCCCTTTTTGGAAAAAATTCTTCACAAAAAGCGTATTTTGACAACAGGCCTAAAATGCCCATTTTAGGCCTAACCAGTGCTGTGGCTGGGGGGGTGGGGGGGGGTCCCCCCAGTGTAGTTCCTGGGGGGGGGGGGGGAGGGGGGAGGTCCCCCCCCCTAAGGTACACTAACCGCCGCGACCAAGGTACACTAGTACACTAACCGCCGCGTCAGGTACACTAACCGCCTCAACTTTTGCCTAAAATGGCCATTTTTAGGCCTAAAATGGGCATTTTTAGGCCTAAAATGTGTGATTTTTAGGTCAATGTTCTCAAAAGTCGCCAAAATACCCTTGTTCTGAAGAATTTTTTCCAAAAAGGGGTAAAAATAGGTCAAATTTTCTACCTCAAAAAGTGACTTTTTCCTGATTTTGGGTCTTCCCCCCCCCCTTCCCCCCCCCAGGGAGGTACACTAACCGCCTCACGGAAAAAAGGGGTAGGTACACTAACCGCCGCGCCGGACCAGGAACTACACTCCCCCCCAATGGTACCCTACCCGCCCCGGCCTGGTACGCTACCCCCCTACCCGCCCCGCTCTGGTACCCTACCCCCCTACCCGCCCCGCCCTGGTACCATACCCGCCCCGATTTTTACCCCCAAAATGCCCATTTTTCGGTCAAAAATGCCCAAATTTCGACCGAAAACCCTAAAAAGTGCAAAAAATTTCGCGCTGCGCGCGATATATGTACTTTTTAGTACATAACACCACGCACGCGAAACAACTTGTGTTGTACCCTACCCGCCCCGAAAAATCTTCCCCCCCCCCCCCCCAAACCGGATTTCCCCCCCCCCCCAAGATCCCAGGTACACTACCCCCCTACCCGCCCCGATTTTTTCCACCTATGTACCCTACCCGCCCCGCAAAAGTAGCCACAGCACTGGGCCTAACAATGTTTATTTTAGGAAAAAATTGGGGGAGATAGTCTGCGCGAGCACGGAGGGGGAGATATGGGGATGGGATGGTGTACCACCTGAGGGGGAGATAGCGTCGTACCGGGGGGACCCCTTCCCCCAGGAACAACACTGATTCCGGGGGGCTCTATTTAGGTTTTTACGGTACTCACGACGCTCGGACAGCGATCAATAGTGGGACAGACTCCGTGGCCTGTGCAATTGGTGGAGGAATTGGCGTTTGACCAGAGACGAAACGGGCGACCCCCTCCCCCAAGGGGGGACCCCCCCCCCCCTACACAGTACACAAGCCGGGCCAGGTACACTAACCGCCTAATTTTTGCCTAAATGGGCAACTTTAGCCATGGGCATTTTTAGGCCTAACGGATGTTTTTAGGTCAATGTTCGCTCAAAAGTCGCCAAAATACCCTACCAAAAACAATCCTCCCAAAACTCCCACCCCCCCCCCTTGGCGGGCGCAGTGTTGGTACACTAACCGCCGCACGAAAAAACGGGTAAGACACACTAACCGCCGCGCCGGACAAGGAACCACACTGCCCTCGCCTGGTACAGTAGGTATCCCCCCGATGTTTGGCATGGCAGCAGGTATCCCCCCGATTTTCACCCCGGTACAGTAGGTATCCCCCCCGATTTTGCCTCAAGTGCCAATTTTTGACCAAAATGGCCAAAATTAGTGTAAAATCAGTGGTTTTTACCTCAAATTACCCCAATTTCGCGCGCTACGCGCGCAAATACTACGTTTTCACACGATTCCACAGATAATAAACACATAAAAAATTTTCACCCCAAAACCTAACCCCCCAAACCCCCCTGGGTACATAACCCCCCCAGGCCATCGGCTCTGGTACAGTAGGTATCCCCCCTCTCCGAGCGCGGTACAGTAGGTATCCCCCCCTCCAGAGTACCTCCAACACTGGGCGGGTGGGACGTTTGCGCGCCGAGCGCGCGACTTTTTGGACTTTGATTTTGAAGAGCACCCATTTTTCCCTATGAAAACCATGAATTGGTGGTTGCAAGGTGCTCTCGGGGATGGTTGCAAGGTACCCACCCTTCCCGGTATTGGGTAGTGTTGGAGGTGGGGGGAAGTTCCCCCTCCACCCAGTACAGTAGGTATCCTCCTCGCCTGGTATAGTAGGTATGCCCCCGATTTTCACCCCGGTACTGTGGGTTTCCCCCGATTTTGCCCCCAAAAGTGCCAATTTTTGACCAAAATGGCCGAAATTTGTTACGTTTTCACACGATTCCACACTAGGCATGGGCACAATACCCAATACCCACTACCACCCAATACTAGGCCTGGGCACAATACCACTTTTGACACCCAATACCAATACCAGCCCTGTACCAATACCAATACCAAACACTGGTATTGGTATTGGTACTGGGTGGTATTGGTATTGGGTACTGGGTATTGTGTCCACCCATACCCAATACCTGGTATTGAGTGTGGTATTGGGTACCCAATACTGACTCAATACCTGGTATTGGTAATTGGGTATTGGGTGGCGCGCTTGGTATTGGGTGGGTGCGATTCTATTTAGGCAATACCAAAATGACCCATAATTTGTCTAAATTTTTCTAGTTTATCCCTCAAATTGATAAGATGTGCAGCAGTTTTTGAAAAATGTGCCAGAAAAAACATTCAAAAATTTATTGTTGCATTTTTTCGGAGAAAAGAGGGTTTTTGGAACCCAAAACCAAACTAATACCCAATAAATACCACGTGCCAGTTACCCCACCAAACGAAACCGTTCAGTCGGTTGTGTGCAAGCAGACTTCCCATTGTAAAGGGAAGAAGAGAGGTGGCTGGCGTGCTTTATCTGGGTACTGCAGCCCGTCACAGACAACTATGTGGCAATTGGGTCTGGTAGTTGGCTGCCACGGTGTCCAATTTATCCTTTTTTCTAAAATCATGGCAATATCCAAAAGCGAAGGTGCACTTTAGCGTAGCGGAAAGCCCAAAAAGTCACTACTGTGATTAAAATTTATGCCCGCCCGACCCGGGGGGACGAGAATCGTGGGCTGAGTCCCACGTTTCCTATCTCTGGTCACAATCGAATCCAGGCTTGAACAGCGTGTGCGACCTTTGCTTTGTGGGCTTTGAGGATGGGTGCATGTCACGCACAACCCTGGATTTTTTTCAAAAGGCAACTGGGAATTGAAAACACGTGGCCCGCTAAATCTTCTGGTCGGCTGTTTCAAGAGATGGACTGCTCTCTATTTATCGGTAGTGGTGTTAGAGAGATGTCGGGTGTCGGGTGCCAAAAGAGTGTAGGCGTCGGGTGTCGGGTTTTTTTGGACCCGACAGCTGACACCCGACACTTAGGGTTCAAAACATAAGTTTTGCTGAGAGAAGAATTTTGAGAGAAAATTTTCTTCGAACCAAATGTTTCCGAAGACGCAGAATGTGACATTTTGGTGTTTATTTCGTGTGAAAATACTTGAATTCAGTAACTTGAGCCAAAAATTGCACTAATGATGCAAATGAGCAAAAATTTGCCTGTTTTTGGTCCAAAAACAGGTGTCGGGTGTCGGTTTTTTTTCAAAAACCAGATGTCGGGTGTCGGGTTTTTTGGCAACTATCGGGTGTCGGATGTCGGTTTTTTTCTCAGATGTCGGGTGTCGGGTACCCCCCCTGACCTCTAACCCTGATCGGTAGCATGGGTAGGGAGGGGACAGTCACACACGCTCTTCAAGCCTGTCGCTGCGGACACTAGCGGTCAGTTCCATTATAAAATCGTTGATGGTTATAATAATCAATGAGCATTTATTTTTTTCTGGAACGCAAACAAGGCCCCGTCGCCCTGCCTTACTATTTTCATGTCCCGCGGCCGACCGCGTTACTCGACCGACAAGTGTCAACTGTGAAACATCATCCTGGCAGCAACAGTCGTACATTTGTGCACAAACAGGCTTGAGCACTGTCCTTGGTGTATTGGTTGGTGCTGTCTGCCTGCCCTGTTGAGTTGATGAAGCGACTTATGGACCAGTGCGACATATTTATTGTGGCCAAAACTTCCATCACGCGCTTTCTGGCTGAAGAATTATGAATGTGGATAAGTTTTTTGAATTGCAACCAGAAACTGAAATGAGTCTTCAAAAATGTAGTCTACCCTCTTGGACTTAGTGATATGACCGGGCGGGTCCCACTTTTTGGTAATGAAAATATTTTGGTGCATGCGGTTGGTTAAAACATAAACCAGTATTACTCACAGCACAAAATGAACAGTTTTCGTGGACACAACGTCACTGTACAGGCGAGATGGTATAGTTTCTGGGCTGAAGCTACCAAAACTCAAGTCCGCATTTGTTTGCACATCTATGTAGTCCCGTGCAGAAATAAAAAAAACTTTTTGTTTGGAACTTTCCCATTCTGATTCTGTCATCGGTGAAAACAAGGCAGACAGAGAACGATCACACATGGATGCTCAAGCCTATGGATGTTCTGCGGAGATTTTGCGGTCAGTTTCATTACCCTGACGGAAGCATTGAACGTTTTTTTGTGTATTGTTGTTGATATTCATGTGAAACCTCCGTCGCCCTGCCTTATTATTTTCATGTCCCGCGGCCGACCGCGTTGCTGAACTGACAAGTGTCAACTGTGAAACATCACCCTGGCAGCAGCAGTCGTACATTTGTGCACAAACAGGCTTGAGCACTGCCTTTGGCGTGTTGGTTGGTGTTGTCTGCCTGCCCTGTTGAGTTGATGAAGCGACTTACGGACCAGTGCGACATTAATATTGTGACCAAAACTTCCATCACGAGCTTTCTGGTTGAAGAATTATGAATGTGGATAAGTTTTTTTGAATCGCAACCAGAAACTGAAATGAGTCTTCAAAAATGTAGTCTATGCTCTTGGACTTTGTGATATGACCGGGCGGGTCCCACTTTTTTGGCAATGAAAATATTTTGGTGCATGCGGTTGGTTAAAACATTCACCAATATCCACTCACAGCACAAAATGAACAATTTTAGTGGACACAACGTCACTGTACAGGCGAGATGGCATAGTTTCTGGGCTGAAGCAAACAAAACTCAAGTCCGCATTTGTTTGCACATCTATGTAGTCCCGTGCAGAAACAAAAAACTTTTTGTTTGGAACTTTCCCATTCTGCTTCTGACAGCGGTGAAAGCAAGGCAGACAGACAACGATCACACATGGATGCTCAAGCCTATGGAATGTTCTGCGGAGATTTTGCGGTCAGTTTCATTACCCTGACGGAAGCATTGAACGCTTTTTTGTGTATTGTTGTTGATATTCATGTGAAACCTCCGTCGCCCTGCCCTATTTTTTTCATGTCCCGCGGCCAACCGCGTTGCTGAACTGACAAGTGTCAACTGTGAAACATCATCCTGGCAGCAGCAATCCTACATCGTATGGTACATTCGTGCACGGGCTTGAGCAGAGGCTTTGGTGTGTTGGTTTTGGTTGGTGACGTCTGCCTGCTGTGTTGAGTTGAAGTGAGTTATGACTTTGAGGCCAGTGCGACTAATTTGTTGTGAGCAAAACTTCCATCGTGCGTTTTCCCTTGAGGAATTATGAACATGGTTAGATTTTTTGAATTGCAACTTGTAACTGTGCATTCTACCCTTTTTGATCCGGGGGCTTCAACCATTTTTGGTCACACCTAGCATGTGATGAATCAAAATAGTCACACAAATATATTCAGCAAAGGAAGTTTTGCTGTATGGAAGGCCATTGTGACCAGCGTTCTCACACATAAAGACATTTTATGCGCAACGCGCAAAGTCTAGTGTTTTTGTGCGAGACTTTTCCGTTGCGTTTCTAAAGTGGGAAAGAGCAGGCAGACAGTGACCCCACATGGATACTCAAGCCTGCCGAAGTCTATGCCGACATTTTGCGGTCAGTTTCATTGTGCACACTCGAGCAGTGAACTCTTTTTATATCTTATGTTGATGTTCATCTGAAACCTCCGTCGCCCGGCCTTATTTTTTTCATGTCCCGCGGCCAACAGCGTTGCTGATCGGACAAGTGGAAGTTATGAAACATCATCCTGCAAACAGCAGTCGCACATCGCATCGCGCATCACGCGTGAGCTGAAGCGATCATTTCGAGCCGATTAGTTGCTTGCTTTGTTAGTTACTCCTGGCTGTAGGCTACTAAGTTGGTTGACAGACGGAAGCGGAATGAGTGTGGAAGCAATGTGAATCACTGCGACATATGATAAACATTCTTCTACAGTGCTGCAAATAATTTTCCTATCGCAAGAGTTCAGGCACGTAACTGGATGACAATGCAGTTAATGTTCAACAAATAATTTTCCTGACACCAAGAATAAGCACATAACTGGATGCCAATGCAGTTCAAAGTTTCCTACATTGCTCTTGCTTTTTGGAAGCAATTCCTTGGTATACCTTCTTCACATTGCAGAACTTTTAGCAGACAGCGACCAAATCTATGACACGCACCGACTGGGTTTGGATCGGAAACGCCCTCGACTGAGCACGTGTAATTGAAGGATCACATTGATTTTTGGACAGCCAGCTACAACCATGCTTTTGTTGGCAACTTCTCAACCGACAGATATTGTGTATAACCGATGATGACACTATGTATGAACAAACTGTTGATGCTTTTCTCTATACTAATTATGTGTCCGTTTGTTTCTACATATGCGCATAAACCTTATTGTTGCAAGTGTTCGGTACAGCATTGTTTTTGTTTTACTGTTGGAATCTGCGATCGGCTTCATGTCGTTTTTATCGGAATTATCATTTTGCGGGGAACAGAGTTTTCGATCTATATGTTTTTTCATTCAGGCTGAAGGTTGACACTGCGTTGTTTCTGGGATACTGGCCTGCCTCCAAGCGCTCTTGGTTAGTTGATTTTGGTTTGTAGTGAGCCAAGTTTCACCACTAAATTTGGTCAGTTACTTGTGAGCATATAATCCAATTTGTTATAACTTTCTGTCAGACCATGCCGGCTGATCCACCGCGCACGCCTGTCGTGTATCGCTGCTGTTGTTGTCTGCGACGCAGCACTGACCACACCATCTTTGCTAAAATGCCCGACAGACGCCGAGCGCAAGTGCGTCAATGGGTTGTGATGGATGACACCGTGTGCCCAATTGATTCTCTGAATATTGTGGCCCGATCTGGATACGTATGCCGGTCACATTTCTTGCCCGACCAATTGGTACAACGGAAAGGACGAGTTTGCGAACTGAAACAATCAGCTGTCCCGACAATCTTCACCAAAGTGAGTGTGCTTCGATGTTAGAATCTGACTTGTTTTTAACTTGATAGCCAGCCTGACGTCATTGTGGTTTAGGAACGCCCCGTAATTCACGACGGGCTGTCTGATCCGATCAACTCGCCACAAGACACCAACTTCACTGATTTGCCGTTGTCCGATGACGATACTGAACGCCCAGCACAAAGCAGAGAGGTCTTTTCATTTGTCCACGATGGTCAACTGATCGAGTTGATGACCGGAAAACGTTGCAATCACGCACTGTGCCCGTTTGACATTGACGTAAAGTCAATAAGAAAGTCATCCGTTGGGAGCTGCCGTGTCCTGACGGGCAGATGTCAGGGTCCAGACAAACACGTGTTCCGCTGGTGTGGACAGCCATCAATTGACCCACCTGGCACGAAAGGACAAAACATTTATCTGGGTTTGTTATTTTTTGCAGTTACGGCTATTTGCAAGGTTTTTGATCCATACTTTGTACTCATATTCGATTCTTAGCGACGTAGCGTCATGAATTACGACTATTTTATCAAGTTGGTAGATGCGTTTTGATTTATTTCAGGGAACGTGTTGTTCATGGTCGGCATGATTCTACAAGGAATGATTATTCGTCCCACAATCGAAATGTTCAAACACGTTGGCTCGTGTTTTCCGAGCTACTCGTCGGTTATGCTGTGGCAACGCGCACTCATTTTCCCAGCCATCAAAACTGTCGGTGACAACAGCTTCGCTCGGACATTGAAATCTGCTATTAGCCGGGGATCATTGACGTTGATGGGTGACGCTCGTTTTTCGACGATTGGGCATGGCGCCGGTCACGGCAGCATGGCGATAATCGATGAATTTTCTGGCAAGGTAAATTGCAAATGTCTCAAAATGTGTGGTTACTGTATTTTATGCTCCTAAGTTTGATCCACATGTTTTAACAGAAGCATGTAGTCAAAGCATGTGAGTCAAACCAGTTACCAATGGCGGATCCAGGGGGCCACAGGGGTGACTTTTCGAAAATGGAACAAGCGCTAGATAATAATGACTTTTAGGAATTGGCCCCTCCCTTGACCAAAAGCTGCATCCGCCGCTGCGTATTACCATGTAATATGCGTTCTATAGCATGTGTTTGACAGTTGTGCGTGTCTGAACTGTTTCGAAGAGCGGTCCATCCGAATGAAACCAATTCAAAGGTCTTATTGAAAGAAACGACATCCATAATACGGTTCCACCGAACCAATGTTCAGGTCATGTGCTTTCATGTATCATTGTTTTGAGGTCTTGATAGAGCGGTCTTTAAGCCGCCGAAGCCGAAGATGGAAATTGTTCAGTTTGTGGTAGTGCTAAGATCGATACCTTTCTCGATCGCGTTCTTTTGGTGTCGAAATAGGAGTCGAACCTGAATCATTGGTGCATGCAAAAGTCGCACACGAAAACTGGTTCGGCTTAATTCTGAACCTCTTTTTCCGGATTTTGAGCTCATTTGCAGCTTCAACAAGTTCCCATTAGATTCGAAAGATGCATCTATGCGCCGGTGACCGAAATCGGTAAAATGTGCGAAGCACAACCTGACAATACCGAACCCTAAGGCCAGTGTGAAATTTCAGGTATCGATTATGTAGTGTTACGGTCGCGCAGATTTTGAAACGGTCGAAACCACGTTGGAGCCAAAAATCGCAATTTTAGCGTTTTTAACAATGCTAAGGCCGAATCTGTGTTCGGTTTTTTTCAATCTCGATCTTTTATGTATCGAAATCGATTTCCAAATCAGTTTGTACACGTACGTCCGCGACGACACTGAAAACAGGCTCGGCGCACCTGAAAACATACGTGTACTGATTTTCGGCTCAGTCCTATTTTCGACCAGTTCACAGTCTGCTCGAACGTGACGTCGAAAAACCGAAGCTCGAAGTTTTTCAAAAAAGCATTGCAATCGGTGTCTGCCACATCAGCTACCTCCGTGCATAGCTTATTTCCATCGATTTCTATCATCGGTTTTTCCACGCCACGTTCGAGCAGTTTGTGAACTGATGGAAACAACGACTGAGCCAAAAATCGGCACATATATGTTTTCGGGTGCGCCGAACATGTTTTCAGTATCGCCGTTGACGTACGTTTACGAACTGATATGGAAATCGATTTCGATACATAAGAGATCGAGATCGAAAAAAACCGAACACAGATTCGGCCTTAGCATTGTCAAAAACGCTAAAATTGCGATTTTTGGCTCCAACATGGTTTCGACCGTTTTAAAATCTGCGCGACCGTAACACTACGTAATCGATACCTGAAATTTCACACTGGCCATAGGTTTCGGTATTGTCAGGTTGTGCTTCGCATATTTTACCGATTTCAGTCACCGGCGCGTAGGTGCATCTTTCGAATCAATTGGGAACTTATTGAAACTGCAAATGAGCTCAAAATCCGGAAAAAAGAGGTTCAGAATTAAGCCAAACCAATTTTCGAGTGAGACTTTTGCATGCACCAGTGATTCAGGTTCGACTCCTATTTCGACACCAAAAGAACGCGATCGAGAAAGGTATCGATCTTAGCACTGCCACAAACTCAACAATTTCCATCTTCGGCTTAGCAAGAGTTTCGACTTTTTTCATCAACTTCAATCGTGCACTAATAACCTAAGAATGGCTGCAAATGCGATACCTAAGAGTTCGAGTTCAAAACTATCGATCATGGATTTGATTCAACGTGGCCAGAAACAAATGAATTGCGATTGCATGTGCTCGAACACGCGTTAGACCAACATTCAGCTGAATATTGGCTTCGGTGCTTCAGGTTGTTGCACTGATCAACTGCCATTTATCGGAAGGACTTGTCAGCAACGCACAAGCCATGGAGAAGTACATGGTGCACTTGGGTATCGAACATGTGTTGCGAGCCGGTGGGACAATATGTGCGTGGGTGAGCGATGATCATCCTGGTGTGCGAAAGTTGATCGATGAAGACTACAAGGAACTGGGTGCGTTTGTGAAATGTGCTCATTGCATTGACCCCCTCCCTCACCCCATTGTTGTTAGACGCTTATCGATTACTCTGACATAAGCAGATTGTTAAATTCGTTTGCAGCCCAGGTTTCTATCCAATACTTCCGTCAAATTTCAGAAATTCAGCCCATATTGGATCGATGGCACTTCAACAGAAACGTGGTGAAAGCGATATTGTCGACAAAACTATCATCCAAACATCTGGCGCTTTTGCGAGGTTTCCTGCCATCACTAAAATCCTACCTGTTTCGCTGCGTCGAGCGCGCCTCGTGTTTCAAAGGTGACCTCAGCGATCGCGCCCGTGCTATGAAAGAGATGTACTATGCCTCGGTAAAGCACCTGACCAATGTGCACACGTGGGTTGATGACGATGAATTCCAATTGGTTAGTTAGCGAAATACGTGTATCATGTTTTCTTCAGATTTTATGCAATGTCAGTGTAGCATATTATGATGGGCGTAGTTTGCTTCATTAGATGCAATAACAGACTTAAAATCAACTGTTTGTTTAAGATACACGAGTGTGCGCATCCGCCTATTCCAATTGACAGTCATCCGTATGTCGCACCTGACCATCCAATGATCAAATCCATCACCACTGCGCTCGACCGAATTACCGAACGACAGTTCCGAGCAGTTTGTGACAATGGCAGCACCGCTGTGTGCGAAGCGGTAAACGGTCGCTTTGCCGCAAAGGCATCAAAACGAATCAACTATAGCAACGAGGGATACAACGCGCGAATGTATTGTGCTGCATTGGAGCACAACGCTTCTGTTAGTTCCCAGAATGATCAAAACTTGACACAATCTTCAAACCATGCGTAAAATATGCGTTCCTCAGACGCTGCTTACTTTCTACCAAGTATAGTGTTTAAACGTTAATCTAGCATGTCTATCAATGACGAAATGAAAAAAACACGTGCTCAGCATACAGACTACTGTCCTTGATGACTACTTTAGTGACCTAAATTGCAGGTGGACCGGGACGGTTTGTCGGCCCTGGTTGAGGCCGAGCTTGACGAGGAGAAAGCCACCGAAATGGAAATCGAGCGCTTTCTTGACGAAGCAGCTCACGAATTGTCCGAATCAGACGACGTCGAGCGCGAAGAAATTGGCGAATACGGCACTGAGCAAGTCGAGTGTGGTGAACTGTCGAAGACCGGCAATGAAATCTCAGTGGTGGCTCGCAAGACTCAACTGGGGGTGGTTTCCACGGTGCGCGACAGACGTCAATACGTGCTAGACCACACATTGTTCGATTCGATAATTCACGAAGTGTTTGTCAAACGCCAGAAAATGCTCAACGACGGAGGCAAGATATCGGACAAGGTATGCATAATTGATCATTTTTCAGTGAATGTCTTTTAGTTCCGTTCACATTTGCATTGTTTCTCAGCATAACGGCAATCTCTGCCCTCAGGCCGACTCACCCACACCGCGCGGTTGGCTAGGGCACGAACAAAAGTCAAAAGAAGAAGTTGAACGTTTGGTTGAGCAACGTCGGATGTATCGAGTTGAATACGAACAGAAAAAAGCTTCCGTGATCTTGCCCAGAAGGCATGAGGAGCACAGTGTTCGAATTCTGTTAGTTTTATTCTTATAATGTTGGTCATTTCAGTTATGCTGAACAAGTCAATCAGCCAAACTTTGCTCATGTGACGTTTGTACGAAGGGTACAAGAGGAGGAGAACTCTTCCACTGGTCGAAAATAGTAAACTGACTCGACCTGATCACCATTGTCAGTCGCGCCGTAATTTGATTGTCCGCAATCTAAACTGAAATCAAATTATTCATTCAGGGAATCTATTCAGGCGATGGAAATGTTGGCTCCGTTGGACAATGAACAAGACAAACATGAGACAGATTGTGATGCAACACCGTGTACCTGGTCGATTTAGTTGTTCCACAAATTTATTGTTGTGGTGAATAAAAGCGAGATATAATATTATAATGTCTGATTGTGGAATGATCATGAGGTCTATCACCAAAGCAGTTTGCTTTATCTTCTTGTTTCATTTTGAATGCAACTCGCTTTGAATGTGCCGTTAGATTAGTCCGCGCTCATCGCAACATGGCTGAGTCAGCAGAACACGATTGGTGTTCTCACCCCCGTTACGAAATGTTTGGCGCCTTGGCTGACGAGCTCAGAGAGATCGCAAAGCGAAATACTGAAACGTTGGTTTTTTTATATTATATATCATTACATGGTCTCATTCTCATAGATTGTAGTGCGTTGTAAATAGCTACTTCTGAACTAATTTGGTTTATTTTCAATGTGCAAATGGATGCTGTGTAAGTACTAGCGCACGCACCAATTCATTCGAATCAGGACTAACCCCTATTGGTCGTACTATGGCGTGCGCTCAACCCTCATTCATGCTTTAGGTGGAACAACTGCATCAGCTGCGATATCGATCCTTCTGTGCTTGAAGACAAGTCGATGCCGTCAAGCTTTTGTTCCAAAAGCTGTGGCTGTTGCAGCACCGCCCTTCTCGAAAAGCCGCGTGAAGCACTCTGTTGTCATGCAAATCCGAAGATCAAACCCTGTCACCGCCCACTCTCCATGTGCCTCACCGAGACCCGGCTGTTTGCCAAAACGTGCATTGACAAACAAGTGAGTCAGGATTATTGAACCAATAATGCAAGTTGCGACACTGAATGAGAGCAAAAAAGCATTTCGTATCGCTATTGCAGGTGATCGAACTGGTGGCTGAAAATCTTGCAGCCGATAAACGTACCGGGCCTGACATGTGCACCAGGATGGATAACAAGTGAGTTACCATGATTTAGTTACAACTTTCAAGCGTTCCCTGAGCTTGAACGGCCTGTTTCTCTAGTGGAGTTTCATTTCAGCCATTACCGTCACTATGCGTACAGGAATTTTGCTATCACTTACTACGGCCGACTACATTTCGGCGAGAGGTTCGAACTGCCTGCATGCTGCTACCATAAAATTCGATCAACATTTCCGTCAAATCAGTACACCGGATTTCTAACCAGAAAGAAGTCGCGATCGATGAGCACCAACGCACCGAAGAAACGCCGCTTGCGACGAAAGAGTGCACCACCGGTTCATTTCAGTGACTCTGATGAAGAGAATCATAAGGAAACTGAAACATCAGCGGCCAATCCACTCAGCGAACGGCATAACTAATCTGACAGCGAAATGCGCGCTATGATATATTTTATCAACAAGTGACACTAAATTGTAAAATAAACGACAATAAAGTTTGTTAATCACTAATGCACATATTAGATAAAAGTGAAGGCCATCGCACGATTGTACAATTATTTGGGAACTTCTTTGGATTATAGTAGCAGCAGCTCATTGAACGAGAACATTATGGACGTGGATTGCGGATCCGAAATTCAGTAGTCCAAATGCGCATCTCTGCCTATACTCACATGCCTATTTGTGTCCAGATGCACCCGTACGATGTACGACTGCTGGCACCAGTCTGATGTTTCATAGTTGACAGTTCACGGTTGGCCGCGGGATATGAAAAGAAGAGGGTAGGGCGACGGTTGTCTTGTTTGCAATGCCGAAATTAGCAAAATATTTGTGATAGTTATGAACGCATACAATAGAACTGATACTAGCTTTGTCCACGTGGACAGGCTTGAGCGTTGGGTGTGTCACCATGGTCAATTTTTGCAACAAAACTATACGCTCTTATTCTTATGTTTGCACTGGCTCTGTGAAATTATACTGGCTCATTTGCTAGCTCGTTTCAAATTGTCAGTGGCTCAATGAACTAGTCAATATGGCAAAAAACTGCATCACTGCGTTCGCACAAAACAATTTTGAATTCCAGTTTCAGGTTCTGGTTGTAGCTTTGAGAACTTCAAGAACAATCGTGGTAGAGGTAGACTACGGTCAAACACAATGAAGTGTGGGTACTGTCTCTGTTTCTTTTTCTTACATTCGACGATAAGAGTGGACACCAGTACCAACCGACACCCTGCCATACACCACAAACCGTGCGCAAACCTGTTTGTGTCCGGATGCATGCGACTGCGGCTGCCTGGTTGATGTTTCACAACAGGTGACCTGCCACCAACGCGGCTAGCCGTGGGACATGAAAATAATAAGGCAGGGCGAAGGAGGTTTCAGACGAATAATATTTGGAATAAGGTACAAAAAAGCGTTTATTGTTTATCATAACCGTGTTTAGTGAAACTGACCGCAAAATGTCCGCATAAAGTTCGATAGGCTTGAGCATCATGTGGGATTAATGTCTGCCTGCTCCTTTCTAGTTTAGAAACATGAGGTAGTTTCAAACAAGAAGAATTTTAGTTCTACGCGCAGCGCGGGAGATTGTAGTTATGTCCAAACAAATATGGACTTGACTCTGGGTTGCTTCAGCTGAGAAACTTGACCATCTCGCCTGTACAATGACCTCATGTGCAGTAAAACCTTTCATTAGCTGAATACACCCTGAGCAAATAGTTTGATCAACCTCGCATACGGACTTTTCTCATTGGTCAAAAGAGTGGGGCCGCCCGATCATGTCACTATAACGAGGGTAGACTATTTTGAAAGCTCAAATTAGTTTCTTGTTGCTTGTTTTGTTTGCTTTGTGTGTTGTTCGTTCAAATTCAAAATCTTATTCACTTTCATGCCACTTGAAAGCGAACAACCGATGCGTGGTGGTAGTTTTAGTCACAATCAAGAATGTCGCCCAAGATCCTTTGGTCTCAAACACGCATCATCAACTCAACAGGGCAGGCAGACAGCACCAACCAACACACCAAAGGCAGTGCTCAAGCCTGTTTGTGCACAAATGTACGACTGCTGCTGCCAGGATGATGCTTCACAGTTGACACTTGTCGGTCGAGTAACGCGGTCGGCCGCGGGACATGAAAATAATAAGGCAGGGCGACGGAGGTTTCACATGAGTATCAACAACAATACACAAAAAAGCTTTCACTGCTTCCGTCAGGGTAATGAAACTGACCGCAAAATCTCCGCAGAACATCCATAGGCTTGAGCACCCATGTATGATCGTTGTCTGTCTGCCTTGCTTTCACCGCTGTCAGAAGCAGAATGGGAAAGTTCCAAACAAAAAGTTTTTTTTTGTTTCTGCACGGGACTACATAGATGTGCAAAGAAATGCGGACTTGAGTTTTGGTAGCTTCAGCCCAGAAACTATACCATCTCGCCTGTACAGTGACGTTGTGTCCACGAAAACTGTTCATTTTGTGCTGTGAGTGGATATTGATGTATGTTTTAAGCAACCGCATGCACCAAAATATTTTCATTACCAAAAAGTGGGACCCGCCCGGTCATATCACTAAGTCCAAGAAGGTAGACTACATTTTTGAAGACTCATTTCAGTTTCTGGTTGCAATTCAAAAAACTTATCCACATTCATAATTCTTCAGCCAGAAAGCGCGTGATGGAAGTTTTGGTCACAATAAATATGTCGCACTGGTCCATAAGTCACTTCATCAACTCAACAGGGCAGGCAGACAACACCAACCAACACACCAAAGACAGTGCTCAAGCCTGTTTGTGCACAAATGTACGACTGCTGCTGCCAGGGTGATGTTTCACAGTTGACACTTGTCGGTCGAGTAACGCGGTCGGCCGCGGGACATGAAAATAATAAGGCAGGGCGACGGGGCCTTGTTTGCGTTCCAGAAAAAATAAATGCTCATTGATTATTATAACCATCAACGATTATAATGGAACTGACCGCTAGTGTCCGCAGCGACAGGCTTGAAGAGCGTGTGTGACTGTCCCCTCCCTACCCATGCTACCGATTAGGGTTAGAGGTCGGGGGGGGGCGGTACCGCCCCACACCCCGGCACCCGACACCCGACATCTCTGAGAAAAAAGCCGACATCCGACACCCGATAGTTGCAAAAAAACCCGACACCCGACATCTAGTTTTTGAAAAAAACCGACACCCGACACCTGTTTTTGGACCAAAAACAGGCAAATTTTTAGGCTCAAGTTACTGAATTCAAGTATTTTCACACGAAATAAACACCAAAATGTCACATTCTGCGTCTTAGGAAACATTTGGTTCGAAGAAAATTTTCTCTCAAAATTCTTCTCTCAGCAAAACTTATGTTTTGAACCCTAAGTGTCGGGTGTCCCCCGCTGTCCCCGAGGTCCAAACAGCCGCACGGAAAAAGGGGAGGTACCCGACACCCGACACCTACACTTTTTTGGCACCCGACACCCGACATCTCTCTAACCCTACTACCGATAAATAGAGAGCAGTCCATCTCTTGAAACAGCCGACCAGAAGATTTAGCGGGCCACGTGGTTTCAATTCCCAGTTGCCTTTTGAAAAAATCCAGGGTTGTGCGTGACATGCACCCATCCTCAAACCCCACAAAGCAAAGGTCGCACACGCTGTTCAAGCCTGGATTCGATTGTGACCAGAGATAGGAAACGTGGGACCCAGCCCACGATTCTCGTCCCCCCGGGTCGGGCGGGCATAAATTTTAATCACAGTAGTGACTTTTTGGGCCTTCCGCTAAAGTGCACCTTCGCTTTTGGATATTGCCATGATTTTAGAAAAAAGGATAAATTAGACACCGTGGCAGCCAACTACCAGACCCAGACCCAATTGCCACACAGTTGTGTGTGACGGGCTGCAGCACCCAGATAAAGCACACCAGGCACCTCTCTTCTTCCCTTTACAATGGGAAGTCTGCGTGCACACCACCGACAAAACGGTTTGGCACGTGCTATTTATTGGGTATTAGCTTGGTTTTGGGTCCCAATACCCTCTTTTCTCTGAAAAAAAAACAATAATAAACTTTTTAATGTTTTTTCTGGCACATTTTTCAAAAACTCTGCTGCACATCTTTTGGAAAAAACAAAAATTTCACAGAAAATGCCATTTCTTCAAGAATACCGAGCAAAGTTATCTTATATACTGACCATTTTGTGCGCAAAATGCATAACTTGGACGAATTCAGGTGCAAAAGCGCGTGCCAAAATATCCTTGTTATTACGAACTTTTACCAGAAAAGGAAAAAACAAAGGACAAATTTTCCAACTGAAAAACGAGTTGGTATTGGGGATTGGTATTGGTCTGTGCCTGGTATTGGTATTGGGTCTGATTTTGGTACGGCAGGGAGAGGTCGTCCATATGCTCGCCCCATCCCCCCCCCCACCCCCCCACCCACCCGCCCAAAAAGACAAAATATGGGTCATTTTCGTATCGCCTAAATGGAATCGCACCCACCCAATACCCAATACCAAGCGCGCCACCCAATACCCAATACCAATACCAGGTATTGGGCCAGTATTGGGTACCCAATACCACACCCAATACCAGGTATTGGGTAATGGGTGGTATTGGGTATTGGGTATTGTGCCCATGCCTAGTGTGGAATCGTGTGAAAGCGTAACAAATTTTGGCCATTTTGGTCAAAAATTGGCACTTTTGGGGCAAAATCGGGGGAAACCTACAGTACCGGGGTGAAAATCGGGGGATACCTACTGTACCAGGCGAGGGGGATACCTACTGTACTGGGTGGGGCTACCCTATACTTGCGGGCTGAAAAAAAAACCGTTTTTTTTTCGAGAAAAAACCGAAAAAAAACGTTTTTTTCCGAGGCCCGGAAAAATACGTTTTTATTTTTCCTGAAATTTTTCCAAGTGGCAACTTTTGAAAAAAAAGGGTTTTTTTCCAAAAATTTTCGAGATATTTTCAAAGGTTGCGAAAGGATGTTGTCAAAACCAATGTAAATCGGTGCTAAACAGATCAAAATGAGCACTTTTGAATCTGCAAGTGCATTTTTTGCCTGTTTCAGGCCATTTCCAGATAAAACTTTCTCCAAAATCGGCGTTTTTGGACCATGGGTATCCTTAAGTACTGGAAAAATATTTGGAAAAAAACGGTTTTTTTTCGGAAAAAAACCGTTTTTTTCCAAAAATATATTTTGCGGAAAAATACGCAAGTATAGGCTACCCCCAACCAGTGTAGTTCCTGGGGGGAGGGGGACCGCCCTAAGGCAGTGTAGTTCCTGGGGAGGGAGGGGGTCCCCCCCCTAAGGTACACTAACCGCCGCGACCAAGGTACACTAGTACACTAACCGCCGCGCCAGGTACACTAACCGCCTCAATGTTTGCCTAAAATTGGCATTTTAGGCCTAAAATGGACATTTTTAGGCCAAAAGTGGGTGATTTTTAGGTCAATGATGTCAAAAGTCCCCAAAATACCCGTTTTATTCAGATTTTTTTCCAAAAAGGGGCAAAAATCGGTCAAATTTTCAACCTCAAAAAGTGACTTTTTCCTGAATTGGGGTCTTCCCCCCTTCCCCCCCCAGGGAGGTACACTAACCGCCTCACGGAAAAAGGGGTAGGTACACTAACCGCCGCGCCGGACCAGGAACTACACTGCCCTAAGGTACACTAATTTCCCCGACCAAGGTACACTAGTACACTAATTTCCACTCCGGGTACACTAATTTCCCCAATTTTTGCCTAAAATGGCCATTTTTAGGTCTAAAATGGGCATTTTTAGGCCTAAATGGGCACTTTTAGGCCTGTGTGATTTTTAGGTAATGTTCTTGTCGCCAAAATACCCTTTTTATGAAGAATTTTTTCCAAAGATGGGTAAAAATAGGTCAAATTTTCTACATCAAAAAGTGACTTCTTCCTGATTTTGGGTCTTCCCCCCTTCCTCCCAGGGAGGTACCCTAATTTCCCCTCCGAAAAAGTTGGGAGGTACACTAATTTCCCCGCCGGACCAGGAACTACACTGCCCCCAACGACCCCCCCCCCCCCACCTCCAACACTGCCCAATACCGGGAAGGGTGGGTACCTTGCAACCATCCCCGAGAGCACCTTGCAACCACCAATTCATGGTTTTCATAGGGGAAAATGGGTGCTCTTCGAAATCAAAGTCCAAAAAGTCGCGCGCTCGGCGCGCAAACGTCCCACCCGCCAACGAATCCAGAGCGAACAGACGGGTCGCCCGTTTCCTATCTCTGGTCAAACGCCAATTCCTCCACCAATTGCACAGGCCACGGAGTCTGTCCCACTATTGATCGCTGTCCGAGCGTCGTGAGTACCGTAAAAACCTAAATAGAGCCCCCCGGAATCAGTGTTGTTCCTGGGGGAAGAGGTCCCCCATTAGGTGCGGCGCTATCTCCCCCTCAGGTGGTACACCATTCCATCCCCCTATCTCCCCCTCCGGGCTCGGGCAGACTATCTCCCCCAATTTTTTCCTAAATTGTTAGGCCTAAAATGGGCATTTTAGGTCTGTTGTCAAAATACCCTTTTTGTGAAGAATTTTTCCAAAAAGGGGCAAAAATAGGTGAAATTTTAAACCTGAAGAAGTGACTTTTTCCTGAATTTGGGTCTTCCCTCTTCCCCCTCAAGGGTGTACGTTATTTCCCCTCCGAAGAAAACGGGGGGGGGGGTCCGCTACCTCCCCCTCCGGACCCGTGCTGTGGCTGGGGGGGGGGGGGGGGGGGGGGTCCCCCCAATGGTACCCTACCCGCCCCGGCCTGGTACGCTACCCCCCTACCCGCCCCGCTCTGGTACCCTACCCCCCTACCCGCCCCGCCCTGTTACCCGACCCGCCCCGATTTTTACCCCCAAAATGCCCATTTTTCGGTCAAAAATGCCTAAATTTCGACCGAAAACCCTAAAAAGTGCAAAAAATTTCGCGCTGCGCGCGATATATGTACTTTTTAGTACATAAAAACAGGCACGCGAAAAAACTTGTGTTGTACCCTACCCGCCCCGAAAAATCTTCCCCCCCCCAAACCGGATTCCCCCCCCCCCCCCCCCAAGATACCAGGTACACTACCCCCCTACCCGCCCCGGATTTTTTCACCTATGTACCCTACCCGCCCCGCAAAAGTAGCCACAGCACTGCTCCGAACAAGGAACAACACTGCCCGGAATAGAGCCCTCCCCGGAATAGAGCCCTCAAAAGGGGTGCTAATGTTATTCGTTTGGTGATAAAATGCGCCTCCTATTGATGAATGGACTCGAATAAATTCTGATAGACTCGTGATTCACATCACATGCGGGAACCCTTCTATTTAGGTTTTTACGGTATGGACTGAATGAAATGCAGAGCCCCGAGAAGAGGCGAGGTGACGCTGAAGTGTGAAATGTATTTTCATTTTCCGTTACTGCACTGTTGTCGGCACTTTCTCGTGGCTGGCATAAAAAAGTGGCAAACAAACAAAGAGACCAAAGAAACCCACTCAATAATCAAACAAAGAAAATCGACGAGACAACAAAAAAATCAGCCGGCCGATCGAACTCCTTGCGAAAGACCGGACGACGAGACTGTACTTTAGCGCGGATTGGCGGAGGGCGACCACAGCCGGTTGTCGGTGGTCGTCTGATAAGTAGAAACCATCGTCAGTGCTCAGAAGCACACGTTAAGTTAACAAACGCAGTCGCTTTCTGCTGAGATATCAAGCACAGTTGTGCATGCATCGTAGATGCTTAAAATTACAGCCGAAGAAAAATGTGCACAAAAACGGCTTGATTTTTCGGATTGTTTCGTTTATGATTTATCGCACACTGAGTTTCATACAATGTCTTGTATCACGTTGAATGCACAAATGTCTAAATATAAAACGATGCAAATATCAGAGCCAAAATCCTCCCTTGCTTTGCACACGACGGCTTCAAACTTTTTTTCGTTTTTCTCCTCCTGCAAAACTTTGTGGGCCTCGTGAAACATCACAAAGCAACGAATTGAAAATCCAATTCCAAAATCTAGATTTCCCATGTCTAGTCTTTATTTCCTGAAAAAATGGCCCCAAACAATTGAGGTCAACATTCAATTGTAGAGTCGCTTTAAGGTCGATAGAGTGATTGGTCCTGTCCGGTCCTGTCACGTATTTTTTCGGGTAAAGGTCATTTCGAGGTTTACTGATGGCAAACATCAACTGCAATGAGACAGCTGAGAACAGACGAGTAACACTGGTGGATGAAACCAAGTATCATCAGTGATTCTCGAAAACACTCTACATTCGAAAAAGCACGTGTCCAAGACCTGGTCGATTACCAACAACGTTGTCCGACACCGGCAACAATGTGACAAAAACCAAACAAACAAAAAATACCCACATTCTCCTCCTTTCCGCCTCGTCCATGGCTCGCCAATCAGCCAATCGTTTATCAGCCAGCTGTCCAATCAGCGTTCGAGCTGTTCGATCGTGACTGGCTTTCTTCTCATCGGCACGGGCGCGGAATCGCGTCCAATTCTGGGTGACCGGCAGATAGCTCGTGCCCAGTTCGAGCATGCCAAAGTGCGTAATTGGATGTGGGAATCTGGGTGGGACAAGACGATAGATTATAGAATAGTTGACTGACGCCATGTGTGCTGCTGTGTTCTGTGAAACGACTTGCGTCAACTACTGTGCACAGAACCTGTTTAGTTTCGCCGATGAGGAAAGAAAGGACGCCTGTGTTGATGGCAGTTGTAGACGCATCACAGCAAGAAGAGCTGTTCTCGAGGTTGTCCCAAAGCAAACAAAAGCACCAACTTTTTGCAGAACTCGGGCCACAACCGTTTATGCACATCCAGCGTTGCTTGAACGTCATCCGCACAATAGCGCATCAGTGACTGGAATAAAAGGCGGAATCGGAACTTCGGCAAGACCGCTAATTCAGGAAAATTCATGGCTTTCAAGTCCATATAAATGTTCAAACCGTAACACATACGATAAGTACCTGAAACTCCCAAATGACATCGTGTATGGACCCGGCTTCGAATACTTTACGTTGTTGCTTTTCCAATCTCTGTAGATCTGAACAGTAGAATCTGTGCACGGCATCCAGTGAATTTGGACATGTGCGACTCAGCCACGCGTCAAACCAGTCGGGCAACGCGGCTTGCTGTCAACATGTTTCATTCTTTTAATAAATTCCTCACCACTTTTATTAACAGTCTAGTCTCGCTGTGGTGAACTTCATTTGAGCAACTTCCTACTACATTGTGACCGATAATATGCTCCTTCAAATCGTTCTATCTGGACCTCTACGTTGCTTCTAACATTCAGGAAGTGGCCTAAAACGCTAATACCAGTTGATCACGTAACTGTAAACAGGGATGATGGGGTAACCTACTAGTCGGGGTTCAGTTGGGAATACATGCTTGTCGTTCATTACAGCTACTTTTCACACAGTTTACATTCAAAACACCTAAAGACCAACATTAGCGTCCGGCCGTGTCCACTTGTTGTACTCGATGTGTTGTTCGGCAGTCATTCCACGCACACAAATGTGCATCGACATAGTGTCCCAGAAACGGGTGCTGTCGCGCTGGAAATAGGACAGATTGTATTTGACACAACCGTCACGCAGAGACAAAACAAACACATGGACAAAACGACACCACATAAGAACTCCCGAATCCACCTTCAACACAAATTGTTCCCTGATGCGTGCCCTGTCAAACGCAACATGATGCCCGATGACCACTCGTTCCCGGTCCCGGTCACCAAACGGAATGAGATTCGCCGGATAGAGACCATCGGTCGGGTAGAAATGCAACGAATCGGGGTTTAGCAGACGCTCGGAACACCACGAATACCTGTG
Source organism: Rhynchonema sp. JSB1_4 (assembly GCA_030248065.1). NCBI lineage: Eukaryota > Metazoa > Nematoda > Chromadorea > Monhysterida > Xyalidae > Rhynchonema > Rhynchonema sp. JSB1_4. Next base: position 39,770 of record JASAMV010004933.1, read on the forward strand.
ACAGTTGGATGAAGAAAGCGAAAAGTGCACACCACGTCATTCCTTTGCATGAAGCACACTTGAGGTTTAAAGTCGAGAATAGGGTTAGAGGTCGGGGGGGGCGGGGGGGGGGGGGTACCCGACACCCGAAATCTAGTTTTTGAAAAACCCAACACCAGTTTTGGACCAAAAAAGGAAAACTTTTGCTCATTTGCATCACTAGTGCTCTTTTTTGGCTCAAGTTACTGAATTCTGAATTTACTGAATTTTTTCACTGAATTACTGAATACTGAATTTTTTCACGCGAAATAAACACCAAAATGTCACATTCCGCGTCTTCGGAGACATTTGGTTCGAAGAAAGTTTTCTCTCAAAATTTTTCTCTCAGCAAAACTGATGTTTTGAACCGCAAGTGTCGGGTGTCGGGTCCCAAAAAAACCCCAAAAAATCTCTCTAACCCTAGTCGAGAATTAAGTGACAATGCAAACCCAACGCCCCAAGCACCCACCAAGCACTCGGTCCCAGCACCACAGCCATGACGGGTGCAGTGCGATGATCGGACATGCACACTTCGATGTCGAATATCAACACATCGTCGTTGGGCCATTTCACTGATTCACTACGCCCGTCCACGTGGTACCTACACTTTTAGAACAATTGGCACCTCTGATTTTCAGCAGCTATGAGTTGCTCACACGCAGCTGAGCACTATTTACGCTAATTTTGGAAGTTGTTAATCTCAAACCCCACACTGGCTTCCATCACATGCCAGTCCGAATGACTTTCGAACAAACACACACGACACAAACCAACTTTGTCCATCCGGGTCTCAGCACAAATTTATCGGGACATTTCGGCCATTCCGTCTGCGCACTGGCAGCCACTTGCAACAGTTCCGTGTAGGGAGCACTCTTGGTGCGCGCAACATCAGTCAAATGCTCGGTTATGTTGGGCGCATTTCTCAGCAGCTCGCTTAGACCATAGGTTGGTGATGTTGAAGTACTGGCTGTAGTCGAGGATGAATGAGAAGCTCCGAATAGCAACCGACGGTCGAGATCGGCAATGCCACGCAATTTGGATGTGGCTGATTGTTGTTGTTGTACAACTGAAAGGAGTCGTGGGGTAGATAAACATCAATTTCGTTTGGAAACTTGCCACAGGTTTATGCCACAACATGAGCATCGCTGATCACATTTGTATAAAATAGTTTGCAGTTAGTAACATACAAAACGGACGACTAATTCTGTGCTTCAGTAAGCTGTCTGCACACCCAGTGTCACACATTTGTACCGCAAAAATCCTCGGTCCCGACAATGCCACTATAAAAGAGGTACACAACAGCCAAACAAAAGTAGCTTTCCATCAAGCCGATTGCTGACTGTTTGCACAGTTGATGTTCACGCCAAGCAATCGTGGTGCTTCAAAAATGTTTCATGGTTCGCATAAAAGCTGCAGAAAACAAAAACAACGCTGCCAGAAAACAACGCCAATTCATTGCAGAAACAAGGACACTAACATACTGTACATCTACCACACCTGAACTCCTCCGTCGACCTCTTTTCCTGGCATCAGCAGTGTTGTCTGCTTTCGAAGCCCGCTCATCAGTTCCCACGGTCGAGCATTGAAGCCAGATAACGGGCCGCAATAATTGTCGACTTGTGTGCCCTGTCCGCAGCTGACCACAATACTGATGGTGCGCAATTAGGACACGCACGTTGCGTCGCATCGTCACTGCCACCAGGCACTGAAGTGTTGGTTGGTATCAAACTTGGGTGATTAAGATTGGGTCGGGTCTGCCCGGCTCATTCGACTATCTGCAGTTTCAGGACACCTCGAGATTTACGTAAAAGTTGTTTCTTACCTGGCCAGAAACAAGTTGTTCGCTGGCCGAAGTTTGATGACGGGAACAGGAGTAAATCTCGAAATAGGCCTCATTTCAAAAAGCCGCACGGCGAAGGCAGACCTAAAGTCTGTTTGAAATCGCAAATGGTCAAGCTCCACACAAATTTGCGCCCGCCGCCACTAGGACTCTCAGAAAACACATGTGTGTGGCTCATGGTAACCACATAACATTTCGAAACAGCATCTCGCCAGCCCACCAACAACAGAAAGGATATTTTATCGACAGAAAATCATCGTGTCTGATTCTGCGAATGATCATTTTTACGAAACAAAATCGATTAAAGTGCAGATGGGTAATGTTAATGTCCAAACACAGAGTATATGTGATAATCAATCAATCAAAATATTGCGCAGATGACGAAAATAATTAGATATCAAAACACAAGCCATAAAAACGGTAATAAGTTGCACCGCACAAAACGAAACACACAATGCAGCAATGCCATATCGAAGAAAGCCAGCAGCTATGTACAGTATATTGGAACAAAATCACAAGCACATACCAAACTTGATGATCGGATCAAACTTGCCTTGGTCTGGTAACGTATAAACAAGTGCAACACCCAATTTCGACCAGCGTTATCGGAAGACAGCCCATAAAAAGAATTATCAACGCAAATCGAAACTGGTGGCACCCGTAAATCTAAAAAGTTACTGCATAAAAACAGGAGATACGTCCGATTCGATCACCCAGTTTGACACTGCTCTCATATACTTCCATACACTAGAACACATGCAAAGCAGTCAGTTGCACTGATCTTGGTAACCAGACCGTTCTCTGCGAACTCTGGGTACACAAAAAGGTCAGACCCAAGACCGCAGCAACTGACCTGACCCCCACCCTATGCAGCTAAAATTTCTAAATGCCTCAGGAAAAAATCGCGAGCGTCCGCGTTTAGCAGGCCAGAAAAATATAACAGCAGCTAGTAATGTGAGCATTATAGAGGGCACAAAAATATACAAATGAAATGTATAATATGTAATACGAAGCAATGCAGAGCGTGGTTTTGTAAGACAATGGAGTTTACAAGGCGACAATAACGTACATAGTTATTATGTAGCAATGATATTCAAAAAAGCATCGTCCGGTTACATCAAATACGGATACCATCAAGGTGAGAAGAAGCGAAATGGCATAAAATGTCGAACGTTTCTGACTACAAATTATCCAAATTCGATCACAATAATTCCATTATTCCACTGCAAAACATCCAAACTTAGTTGTTGCGAATTCAGAAACTAATGTCTTATTCAGCTTAGTGTCCGCCTGAATTGTATAACAACCTGAAAAATACAGCTCCATTTTTATAAATCCCGCCAGTCACACGCTGTAATGCATCAGAATAAACGCCCCAAATTTACCAAATGCCTCTCATCATCATAACATTAATATCCACAATTGTGACGAAAATCATAAAATCAATGAAAATAAACCAATCGATCGGTCGATTACTCTTCCGGTGGCGGAATGTGCTGTGGGTATGGCTCGCTCGGCTGGGGTGCTGGTACATTCACTGCAGCAGCTGCACCTGGCAAAAGGAAACGGCAATAAAAAGAATACACGACCACAAAATACACACAGCACGTTACTAATTTTGGCAAACGATTGTTTGTGCATCAGCATAAGCGTAACACCAACTCTGATTTTCTATCAGCAAGCACTATATTTTGATGGCACAAGGGATCAACCTAATTTAGGCACAAAACTATTCGACCGACCTTGCTGTCCCTGTGCGTTATTGGCGGCAGCATTTGCGTTATTATTAGTCGGCTGCGCATACGGTTGTTGCGGTTGATGCAGCACTCCACCAGCAGCCACGGCCGCATAGGCGGGTTGAGGCGAAGCAGGTGCATTGGCAAAAGGCATTGCTGCTTGCGCTGGGGCTGCGATGGCTAGCGGCTGTTGTTGTTGTTGGGCCGCTGCCGCCGCAGCTGACTGCTGCATTGTCGGTGCTGGCTGCAAGTCACAATCATAAAACATGGTCGCACTTAGTTTGAGTCATCAAGATACGTTGTATTTTTCGGGGGAAAATGTTTCACCAACACGTGATCAATGACAGAAAAACACAAACTAACTGAAACTGGCAAATAGTGATCCTCTACTTCACCGAAAGCATCCTGACCAAATGAAGAACGTATCTCGCAACATACACAGATAACTCAAAGAGATAATCAGTTTGAAATAATGACACAACTGCCTCTGGGGTTGGAGGTCGAGGAGAGCCGGCAGCCGGCCCGATATCTGAGAAAAAAGCCGGCATTCGACACCCGACAGTTCAAGAAATACCCGGCATCTAGTTTTCGAACCAAAAACAGACAAATTTTGCTCATTTCCATGATTAAAACAATATTTTGGCTCACTTTATTGAATTCAAGTTTTTTCAAACGAAACGAACACGAAAACGTCACATTCTGCGCCTTCGGAATAATTTGGTTCGAATAAAATTTTCTCTCAAAATTCTTCTCTCAGCAAAACTCATGTTTTGAACCGTTAGTGTCGGGTGTCGGGTCCCCCAAGAAAAACCGACACCCGACATCTGGAGGCACCCCTCAAACCCTAACCGCCTAACCATTGGAACACCACAAAAGGTCTTATTCTAAAACGCACCTGCGGCAATGGATCACTAGCGGCGCTGGCCAGCGACGGGTTCGACTTTGACTTGACGATTGGGCACGCAAAGTCGACGTGACGCGATCGAGCCTCCTCCTTCTCCCACGAACAGTGAATGAACGGACGTTGCACGTAGTTGTAGATGACTGCAACCGAGGGATTGAATGATCATTCTTTGCTAGAGTATGAAGTCTGGTTTCACCAAGAAACGACTAGGTCACGTGATTATACCTGACGTTAATTCTGAGTTGTACCGCTGGTTTAGAACTAGAAAACCGTCGCCCAAACTGTTGCAACAAAACACAGAAGCAGCTCAAGCAAGAGTAAATAAGATTGGCAACCAAGTCTTTGTTCCTCGTAAGCAAGCGGAACCACCGGATTCATAAAGTGGAGCAATGGTGCAACGGGAATGTTGCACTTTTTATCCCGTGTTTCATCAACTAAAGCAGTTCCGATGCCCCTAGAAGAAGCCAAATGCCCGTGCCAACCGCACACCTTCCGCCTTTCCACCCGGTCGTCTCTTAATCTTCTCCTTATGCGTCGGATATCCCTCGGTGCCGAGCCTGATCTTCTTCAGTCCGCGTTCCTTCATCACTTGTTTGGCAACGTCGCGATTTTCGACGTACTTGAAGAAACGGTACAACACCGTGCTGTAGACGACTGAAAATACCAGAAATCGTGTGTAAATAAATGAACCAAGCAGTCTGATTAATACTACCTGATCGGCAGTTTCATCAACGAGAAATCAGCCAAAAAAAACAAAGACCCAGACTTGACCGACCAGCACAATTTACAAGCAGCTTCTATCAATGAACCACCCGTCAATCCTAACCTTGCGTTGTCTCCTCGCCCATCTGAGGCGGGTAATTCTCATCCCAATCCACAACATCGTCGTCCAGCAGCACTACTATGTGACATTCACGGTCGCCGTGCTGGATAATTGGAATTTTGAAACATTTGCTTGGATGGAGCTACCGAAATATGCAAAAACATGTGTCACGGAAGCCAATCCGGTTTGGTCATGTGACTTCCTTTCATGGATATTACAACTTTTGCTGATGCCACTAATTTCAAAAAATTTATCTCTACCAGGGCACAAGCTGCACGCACCTCGTCGAAGTTAGTCGCATTACATCATTTCACTAAAATCCGATGTATACCCAGTTTCGTCAACAAGCCAGGACTGGGGCCCGCCCATCACCAGTTCTGATGTAGACCAAAATAAATGGCTTAACGAAAACGAAAACCCACTTCAGTGGCGTCCACCATTCTGGGCAGTATGATATGGTCAAGAAATTCGTTGTATTCATCACGGGCGCCCTCGTTGGACAGCTCGTGCAGTAGGGCGCGCAGATTCTGCAACAATTTTGGTGCAGGTAGATTTTAAAAATGGATTTTGTGCAAACATCTTACACCTCACCTGACATTTGATGGTTTCAGCATTGAAGGGAATCAGCAGGTAATCGCAGGCTTCGCGCAGTTCAGGGATGGATACAGTCGGTGGACATCGGATCTGACCGCATTGGTAGTATTCCTGCAAAAACAAACGTTTTTTGTATTTCTTCTTTCCTCTGCCTGTGTAACTTTACTCGACCAATCGATCATTCCCTTTTTTTCATAATCCCAACACAGGCTTTGCAATAAACGGGGAGACTCTTCGTTTCAGTTTCGTCATCATCATATCATATCAGACAAACTTTCTTTCCACGTTTACTTGTTTCTGTATGTGCCATCGGTCATTCCCTCTTTTCGGTTCAGAAACTCCACTAACGCAGCCCACTGTCCCACTCAAATATTTATTCAACAATAACACCAGCAATTTTTTATTCCCGCAGCTAGGCTGAATTTATGCTCTATGTAGGTAGGACAAGGACACACAACAAATTTGTTGCCCTATGTACATTTGAATTGCAAAGAGCCACCGACGAACATGCAGTACCCAAAAATAACGTGAAAACTGTTGACATTACTGTTCGGAGCGTTTGCTTTCAATTGACCTCACGCACGAAGACTAATCACATTATATTCCTGTCTGGTTCCTTATTGCCAGCAGCAAAAAAATGCTGTTTGTAAAACTCGAAATAACAAGAAAAAGCATCGCCGACCCAAATATCCCTGCCACCCATTAACTAGATTGGAGCCACTTTCATGTTAACGTCGTGAGAAAATGCCCCATGAAACACTAAACACACTTAGGGCGGACTTAGGTTGAACACGGTAACCGGAACACGAAACTAATTTACATACAAACCAGTTTCGTGGAATTCCGTGGCACGGAAATATTTCCGTGTTCCGTGATTCTGCAAAATATTCACGGAACACTGAACACGGAAATATTTCCGAGTTCCGGTTTCCGTGTTCAACCTAAGCCCGCCTTAAGAACGTTCACTTTTACTGGCAGCATAACAGTTAGGCGGCAAATCATTTTCCTTTCAAATTTCAGCCGAAGCCCGGAGGAAGCATTGGCTGGCACGACACCAAAAAACATTCCACAGTTTTTTGTTCGAAGAACCATAAGGTGTTTCTCCGATATTTTAGCACATACCGCACCCGTACACGGTTGTGTTTAACAGCTAACAGCTATTGATTTGCATCTCATGTGCGCACACGTATGTACGGTTACCGAATAACCAGCCAGCCAGCTAGCTGGTCCCTCATCCCTCCATAATGCGGTGTTTTGTGTACGTTCGTTCTATCTTTAGTAAGTTGTCGGTCCCCCACCAGCTAGCCATGTACAACAACCATCTTTTGAGGCACGCCAAGCAAAGCAAGTCAAGAGACATTTTGAGATAAAAACGGGCCGTACACGGGCATAAGCACCACATGATCAATTCATGAAAAATAGCACCAAAAATAAACTGCGCGATTCACCCATATACGTCACAAATGCAATAACGCACGTGCCATGCCCAGCCAGGGTACATCATGCGGTTGGGTACAGACCCAGCGGGAGTGCGTGCTCAGCTCTGTGCCAGCCAGTTTTATACAGCTTCATACAGTAGCTGTGACCTTGCATTGCATACAATTGGAGCCCACAAAGCCCAAACCCCCTGTGTAGCTGTGATCTTGTCGTGTGCGTGCGTTGCAAAGTTCATATCAAAAATAGTAACAAATAAACGCCATCACCTTTCACTCTCGTCTATATTTGAGCCCCACAGCTGCTGTTGTCCTCATAAACAGAGAAGCCAGTCAACTTCGCGCATGTGATGTATGTACGTTTTTTATTTCTAAAAACAAATCCTCAATCTTTTCGTGGCGTCTAATGAATTTTTGCTTTGACAAAGGTGACCATCTTGTTATAAATCAATCATAACGACCAGAGCAGAAAATGATGATGATGACAACAAGCAACAGAGATCCCACAAATTCGAAACCACATTTCATCACACAACAGTCCCGCACACGTTCCTGGGCACCAAAACCTGCAGATCAGTGGTGTCGTTGGGGGGGGGGGGTTGGGGGGGTTGGGGGGGGCCGGGGTTGGGGGGTTACCCCCCTGGTATGGGGTATGGGAAATCGGCCGGGGGTATGGGGTATGGGAAATTTTTCACTTTTGGAACAAGCACCCCTAAGAAATGACTTTTTGACCCAGAGAAGTACCAAAATTGGCCATTTTTCGTCCAAAAATGTCAAAAATCGCTTACTACCGCAAGAAAACTCTGTTTTAAGCACTTTTTAGACCAATTTTGGCACTTTTAAAAGATTTTTGGGGTCATTTTTTTCAAAACCCCCACCCTCGGGTATGGGAATTTTTTTAGTTTCTGGAAAAAAACCCCCTGGTATGATTTTTTGAAAAATTTTTGATTTTTGGGGGTATGTATGGGAAATTTCCCGAAAATTGGGCTGGGTATGGGAAAATTTCGATTTCTCAACGACACCACTGCTGCAGATGGTTGACGGAAAGTATACTTTGTACTGTACCTTATAGTACCATAAACGACGATGACCAGTTGCAGCAGGAACGGCGTTAGTTGGCCTCTTGTTTGGTCCCTTTCCTGTCTGAGAGGAGATGTTGTGCACAAACAAACACGTATACGCATGACCAAGCAGTGCCAGGGCTTGAGCACATAATACATAATCTTTGGGTACCTCATGCGATATTTGATCTGAGACAACATTACACGACTTATAATCTGCACCGCACCAAATATCTCGCTGGTACTTTGATGGAACGCAAACAAGCTCATGATGAGAAAACAGTAGCCGCAGTAGCAGGCTATAATGCCAATACCACCCTCCCTGCCACTGCCACAGCCTCACAGATGTGTTCGAAGTTAAAGCTCAAATATAACGTGCCAAACTCGCACACACCCAGAGTGCTGCATAAGTTTCCAAGTTTTATTGATGCGGCATTCACAAGTCGTGGGCAGCTGCTGTCGCTGGGACACCATTCCATTAAATATATCTCCAGGTTGTGTCAAAATTTAGAGCCTGACGTGCCAACACCTACATAAACGTTGGCAAAAACTTCTCTTTCGGGTGCTTCAAACGCCTCCGCAAGCCCTGGCCATCACTTCGAGGAGCTAACTTCAGAACACCACTCATATCACAATCACACCGATAAAAGGCTGGCTTTAAGTACATAACTTCGCTTTCGCTGAAATGACAAGGCCATACCACGCGCTGGCACATCATCAAAACACCTGACATGAGCTAATCAATCCCAAATCCCGTGCATCCAGGCAGAAAAGCACTTTGTTGGTTCGCCTGTTGCGCATTAGTCGTTGCTTAGGGCCGTCGCATCCCGGCCTCAGCACGTTGAAAGTCGACGATTGTTTGCAGTGGCACACAACACACTACGGACGCAACAAAAAAACAACAGCAAACGGCGGGTCCTACAAAGTAGACATGTTTATAGGTGCTGTTACGTGCAAGCCGGCTGGCGTAATCCGACCGCCATAACACCCATAGGTGCCAGGGAACACCTTTCTCTGACTGAAGGGTCCCATAAAGGTGTACCGAGTCGCAAGTCTGCGTTTCAGAACCCAGCAAAGAACCCGCCGTACAATCCTGATGCCTGTTTACGCGCAACTATTTGAGGCGGAAAATTTCGACACCTTTGTCTTTGTTGCGTTGGGACATCTGAGATGAATTTGAATGGGGTTATTCTATGTTTTTAAGAAACGCGTTTAACCTGGTCTAAAAATTGATGGTCCATGTCTGTCTATCCTTAGCACATGCGTCGAGCAATAAATCATTTTGCAAAAAGAAAACGGCCGCATTTCAATGCTTTGGGTCCAAGTCCCAGTGAAAAACGAAAGATGACAGATAATAACAAAATCGTTTCACTTTGCTCCTTGCTCATTTGCACAGAAGACAAATTCTAGAAAAAAGATCCCTTTCACTCTGCTATGCGCACAACATTACAACAACCGGCCAGCGAGCGAGGTCACAAGACAACAACAATATGCAACAGCCACAATGTGATAATGTTCTGATTCACTCACACACAACATCAACCAGTGATTTGGACGACAACTACAACTATACGTTTCAAAACTTCGGGTCCTGCGCGCGTGCGCATATGCACATTTTATTTTCTCTTTTTCTCAACGAGTCGAGATGAGACGATGGCTCCTGTTGTCAACACAAGTTGAAATTGTAACACAAAACACAACACGGCGCGATGTGCAGACGTCATACCGTTGTAAACTTTTCTCGCACAACCATGTGCAGTGCGTTTCCACTCGACAGGCTACATCTTACGAAGAAGTTACCCAATAAGTTCTACAATTCCCGATATGTGCACTGCACGTTACAAACAAGCACGCGCGTTCGCGACGGGCGTCGTGCCATGTGAAACGACCGATACAGTGTGTCGTGTGTGACGAATCAAATACCCAAAATATTCTCGAAAAAAATGTTCACCATCGGTTCATAGACTACTCAACTGTCCTCATTGCGTTTGACGATAGAACAGCTCACTGTCTGTATAGTCCGTCCACCAGCTCATGGCACTTTGTGTTGCTGCTGGCTGGTTTGTTCCCTTCCTCCACATTCTAATGAAAAAGAAATTGAGTTTCCGAAAAAAATTATTTTTGCTCCTAAATTGCTGTTTTATGAAATCGACGTGTTTTATAGATTTTAATTTAATTTAATTTTAAATATGATCGAATTCAATCGTTTTCGACACGTATTATCATTTTTTCAGTTTTTTTGCAAAATCGCTCACACGCAATTTCTCTTTCATTAGAACGTGGAGGAAGGGAGCAAACCAGCCAGCAGCAACACAAAGTGCCATGAGCTGGTGGACGGACTATACAAGATAGACATTTATTTCGCAAAACGCTCTTCACGCAACGGAGGCCAATAAAACAGCGGGTAAGATAGTGGAGGAAAAAAGTTGATGTTCACCACCACAAGCTGAACTTTGACTCGCTATTGTGACACGGAGCCTGGTAGAACGGCCATAAACCAGGCCATTTCAAACTTTATCGCTCATTTAGTTGGGGCGTAGCGTAACACATACACGCCAATAAAATGCACGTTACCACAAAAACATGGCAAAGTAAATATGCTCCCTCTTTCAACCAACAGGTAATCAAAGTTCAAAACAAAACAAACACCGCCACGGATGAGGAAGTACCACCCCGACAGCCATGTACAGTATGGCGTCATACCACATGACCATTTCTACATACATTTCAGCAAGGTCTATACAGTATGCATACACAGCTCCCCTTCATTTGTATGCAAAACCCGGCCTAAACACACGAGCGCGTAAACAAACCGCCCCTGCCAAACAGGGAACTTTCACTTCCGGACCCTAATACCATGCGTTCGCTTCACAGAAAGTACCACACTGTTTTCAAAAAAGATCAACCGTTCCTTTCCATTAGATGAGTCATAAATTCATCAAACAAACGCACACAAAACCCTTCCTTTGCTTTGAATTTTCCCTCAATATTTTCTTGGAAAGGATAGGAATATTAACGCATTCCCCCGAAACGCACTTTGATTAGAACTAAACCATCACATGACCAAAAATAAAGCAGTAATCCGCTTCCTAAGCTGGCTTTCTCAGAGAGTCTATTCATCACACAAGCACAACACAACACTCCCCTCGCTGCGGGCGTGCTGTGCCAAAGTTGAAACACAGTAAAGATATGTAGACTTCCTTGCCTCGTGACTTTAAAAAAAGTAACATTTGCACAGAGACCCATCATCATTCCATTCCGTAAGCCCCCACATACACATTTTGTGTCACAAAAATAGCTTCATGCGCGTGCGTCAGACATTTTCTATCAGCAATTTTTTATCGGTCCATTAGCACAAGACATGTGCGTTCATTTGTCACTCGCCCTCACTCAGACAATAGCTACGGTACGACTATAAGGTTGCGCTTTGTTGGTATGTAGTTTCTTGGTGATAAGAACAGTTCAAGTTCAAATAGATAGTCAGGGCTGCAAGGCCCAGAGACAGCCCAGGTGACTCGACCATATCAGTTCACTTAGATGGACAGCCCACTCCAATTTTGCCGACACTCGCACAACATACCGGATGGCGCGAAAACCCACAGAAAAAAACACACCCTTCAAAAACATGCGACGCCATACACAACTCAACAAAAACATCGGCATTATACATAATACTTGCAATCTGATACAAACAAAGGTGCCTGATGATGGTCGTCAGTACAGTGAGGGCATACTGTACTGAAAAAGAAAGGAAAAAAGAAAAGAAATCAAAGAAGGACAAGAAATGCAGCAATGCAACCGACCAGCACAGCTCTGAAGCACATGGCGCCGAGTCCCTCGGCCACCTCATACTCGCCCCGGCAGTTGGTCCTGATTAATTCGCCCGTTTCGTGATTGCCGCGGGCGCAGAACATTCGACCCAACATCGTTTCGGGCTTGGCTGTTAGAATGGCCGGGTCAAGCACAAACCGGGTGCTCTCCACAACCAGCGTCACTCGTTCGCCTACATTGTAATGGAAATGAGGATGAAAATATTGTGATGATAGAAACACAAGTCTGTGGCAGTGTCGAAATCGCAAATCGTATCCGGCGCATGGCAGTAAAGTTTGCATTTACAGACGGGAGGTGCACCAGACAATAGTCATTGCAAATGCAACAGACTTCAGGTGGATTTGGCCCAGCCCCCATAGGTGATCACACAAAGATCTTCAGATGCAGAGTACTTTTCCACCACAAAGCAACTGGAAATGTTTCGCTCACAGCCCATGAAGCCTGACGAATAGGCGATTGGTTAATTTTTCAAGCGGATAAATAAAAACAGACAATACACATCAAAAACACACACAAAATCAACCCAGCTAACTAACCAGTCGAATTGGGTGCCATCGGCTGTGCACTGGTCATGTCAACGACCGGACCGAGACTGGTCGAGGCGTGATGTCTACTCACTGACAACAACGCATCGTGGCCCAGGGACATACTGCGCTGCGAACGGTACGGCTTCCCGCCGCTGTCCGACTGCAAAATATAATGTGCCAGTTTGAACATAGATTTGGTGAAAATAGATTTGACTTTGCACAAATTTGTTTGTTTGTGGTGAAAAACTTTGCGATACCCTACTGAACGGCACGATTTCCACAGGCCACAACGCGTGGTTCGTTGTCGCTGCTACAGTGTTGAGTGTTCTCCTCAAATTACAATCAAACCAGGCAGGTGGGTATCAAACTTGGTGATCGGTACGAACCGGATCGGATCGGTTTTGGTCACGTGATTTTTGCATTTGTGTTGTCCATTACTCGCAAATGACTAAAAGTAGTTCACAGCGCTGATCAACAACGTTCACAGTGATCGAAATCAGCAGCGAACGTAAATCTTGAAATATCCGCAAAAAGCCACGAGAGTGACGCAGGCGCAGAACCGATCCTAAATCCGATCACCAAGTTCCATAGCAACCGGCAACGAGTCAGTGCAAAATCTAGCTGCCCCATCATTCATAAATTTCCCATCAATTTATCCAGCGAGCACTAACGGCGTCGTTGTCCCTGTGTGCCTGATGCGCCTGCTTCAACGCAGGCGGCAATGGCGGTGGCTGTATGTTGTCCGTGTTGCGTGATGGCGATTCGCTCGGCGATGAACCACTCGACGACGCTGAGTGTAGACACGATTTGGACGGTTGCGAACCTGAATTAGCAAGGGGATGATTTGTGACATTTGGAAAGGTCACGCATGAAGCCACTAGGGTTACAGTTTCATGTGGCTCATATTAAACCCGGTCATCGGATTGGATTAAGTGACGTTTGAAATTTGGACGATGCATTTGGCTCGACACTGATAGATTGTTAAGCTGGAGTTATTCTGGTTCGTTTTGGGCTTGTAGACTATGCAGACAAATTTTGTTGGAATCACAGCCTGGCAAAGCTAATTTCGGCCAGCATGAAAGTTGTTCCCCTCCATCAAATTAACAACTTCGACGCTGGTCGAGATCAGTGGTCCGAACAATATGATTCCAACAAAAATTTGCTTACATTGTCCACAAGCCCAAAATGGGCAAGTATTGCTCCACCTTAAGCTACCATCACGCCACCGTAACGTTGTTCCCAGACCGCTCGTTACGAAGCTCATTGCGCAGTTCAAACTCACAGACTGTCAGTAATCACAAGAGTACGCTAAACACTCAAACAGACATACGGCCAAGCCAAATCCCATCCGATCATCACCGTATTTTCACATTTCGCTATGAATATTCCAACGAAAATAATGATCCCATCAATCTCCTCCATCCACCAACCTGAGTGATCCGTCTGTCTAGCACTATTTGTTGTGTTGAACGAAGTGTGTAGTTTGGGTTTAGCAGTGAGTCGTTGCGAGTGATATGAACGTCGATGGGCAGCGGCGGCCGATCGCAGTGAACTGGATGGGTGCTTTAGACAACCGGTGCGTGCTTCCTGCAAAATAACATGTGATGTGATCAGGTGTTGTCTGTCAAGAGTTTCAAAAGCAAACTGCAGGTCGGCATCCGAATTTGAAACTTGAGGATAAATTTTCTGGATTAAAGCCCGAGATCGGAATCAGAGTTCGGGACAGGATTAGCGAACTGTGGAGAAAATTTTGAGATCAGGATCTTCTTTGGATTTGGACCACCGACAATCTTTGTAGCCATCATTCATTTTGGAAAACCCCTCGGCCCTCGGTGATGAAAAGGAAAAGAAGTTGACCGAAGATACACAACCTAACCTGATGAAAAAAGAAATATTTTTAGAGTGAAAATAAACGAAAGTCGAGGAAATGTTTCCATCCCGCCGTATAGATGGACAGTCACGTTTCGCTTGCTTCAGTTGAACTTGAACTTATCAAATCGTCAAAACAAAACATAAGTAATTGTCACACCACGGCGTATCCTTTTTGTCGGACCCTCCAATGAAGAAACTTAAGCGGAATTTTTGGCTCCCATGCCTCTCACAGCTCACTCACAGCTTCCCACTCAAACTAGTGAGTATTCTTGACAGCGACCGAAAAACGGGCACGCCACTGTGCAGATTGTGAACTGTACCTCCAAATCCGAGCACTCGGAGTCACTTGTGTGCACAAAGTTGTGTTGACACGAATGTGTGTTGTGTTCGGCGGATTCGAACGATGAGCTTGATGTGTGCGACTGGCTGTTGGCGAAACGTTGCTGTCGCGTGAAGGCTGACAGATTGTGCGTCACGAACGAAACGGTGCCGTTCACGCGGTCCACACCTGGCCGAGAACGTCAGAGACATAATTTTGATGCAATTTATAATTATCATGATTTGGTCAGTTACGAGCTCACTTAAAACCTCCACGCTCAAATGATTACGCAACGAACACTCGCCAAATTGCACCAAAAACTCGAATAGATACTGTCGAAAAAAGGGGTGCCCAGACAAACTCAAAAACGTAACCGTGAGCTCGAATTTAAAGCCTCTGGCACCAAAAATTGGAACTGATAGAATTAGAATGAATCAGATAGAAGTAATGCACACGCACACTGGCACACACCGACACTACAGCGAATAGACGTCAGTCAAAACATCGCGCCCATGTTCTGAATCACAATCACATGTTGTCTTATCATCTAGTTGCCACGATGACTCGCAATAACACTTCTCACTTAAAAAAAAATTCCGTCAAATACGGCGCCGTTCGAGGCGGTCCGGCCTATTGGAAGACCTTCAAGAGCCAGACAAAAATCGATCTCGGGGACCTCAATAAAATACCAGTTACTTTCTTGCACCTCACAATCAATTTTTAGCAAGCCCAAAAGACATCTTTCGCCAACAGTCCCCGAAACACCAACCGACAAATCTAGGCACGGCGTTTCGCTGCTGCGACGTTGACTCTGACATGGAGTAGTGCGACCAGCAGCGCTCATCACACACAACCACGCAAATGAGCGGATGGTAGATTGGGGGTGGTTTGGATTGGCGGATGCGTGGTGCGCATTCAATTATTGCTTGGTCTTCTGCAAGAAAAACAGTTGGTTCTTTTATGTCGGGTTGTGAAATGATACGACAAAGCGAAACAACTGAACACATGTGATTCACGCAAAACAAGCATTCGCCAGATCTAAATGCATCTTTTCGGGAAAGGGTAAGTAAATATTCGCGCGGGCAAATATTTCCTAACTTTAACAGCGGCAATTACGCTTAAAAAGCTGTATTCTGTTGTGTACGCAAGCTTAAACAACGTTTGACACAACAACACAGCCTTACCATACCACTAATCTGTGCGTGGTACGGTCGACGGTGAAGGTTGGGTGGGGGTGGGGTTCTATTAATGGGGGGTTCTATTTTTAATTTCGAGCCATTTGGGTGGTGTTCAATTAATGGGGGATTCTATTTCCGACAATACGGTAATCAGCCCTCCTGGGTTGCAGTGTTGGAGGTTGGGGGGGGTTTGGGGGGTAGCCCCCCCAGTACAGTAGGTATCCCCCTATTTTCACCCCGGTACAGTAGGTATCCCCCCCAGTGTAGTTCCTGGGGGAGGGCGGTCCCCCCCCCCCGGGCACGTCTGTTTCCCCTCCATGGTACGTACGCCTGCCCCACTGTTCCCCCTCCGGGTACGTCTGCTCCCCCAATTTTTACCTAAAATAGGCAAATTTTGGCCTAAAATAGGCATTTTTAGGCATAAACTAAGTGATTTTTAGGTCAATGTCGTCAAAAATCGCCAAAATACCTTTTTTATTGAGATTTTTTTCCTAAAAGGGGCAAAAATGAGCCACATTTCCGACCTCAAAAAATGACTTTTCTCCAAATTTGGGTCCTACCCAGTGTAGTTCCTGGGGGGGAGGGGGGTCCCCCCGTAAGGTACACTAACCGCCGCGACCAAGGTACACTAGTACACTAACCGCCGCGCCAGGTACACTAACCGCCTCAATTTTTGCCCAAAATAGGCATTTTAGGCCTAAAATGGGCATTTTTAGGCCAAAAATGGGTAATTTTTGGGTCGATGTTGTCGAAAGTTGCCAAAATACCCTTTTTATGGAGAATTTTTTCCAAAAAAAGGTCAAAAATCGGTCAAATTTTCTACCTCAAACAGTGACTTTTTCCTGAATTTGGGTCTCCCCCCCCCCTTCCCCCGTCCAGGTAGGTACACTAACCGCTGCACGAAAAAAAGGGGTAGGTACACTACTAACCGCCGTGCCGGACCAGGAACTACACTGGTCCTACCCCTACCCCCCTTCCGGGTCCCTCCCCCCCAGGTGGGTACGTCTGTTCCCCCTCCGAAAGAAGGGGGTACCGCCTGTTCCCCCTCCGGAACAGGAACTACACTGCCCCCCCCCGATTTTGTCCCAAAGACCCAAAAGTGCCAATTTTTGACCAAAATGGCCAAAATTAGTGTAAAATCAGTCGTTTTTACCTCAAATTACCCAAAATTCGCGCGCTACGCGCGCAAATACTGACGCCAGAGATCGGAAACGGGCCGGGCCGCGATTTTGGAGTTGGTCGACCGAGCCGGGCCGGGCCGGGTCGGAGATTTGGGGGGACCGGGCCGGGCCGGGCCGGCATGCCTAAATTTGAACGAAATTACCATTTTTTGCACCAAAATTTTCAAAATTTTTGCGCTTCGCGCAATAACATTTCCTAGTTCTTGATCCTTTCAGTCATCGTTCTGAAGAAAGAAGCAGTAGCTACCCATACCCAGGCCTTTGCTTTGCAGCAATCAACCTACTGTACCACCAAAAAAGCCTGCCTGCAATCAACCTACCTACCTATTACTGTACCGACCGGCCGAGCTGGGGGGAGTCGTCCGGGAACAAAATTTTATGTCTACATATTGATGAGAATGTACTCTTAAGCGCTAATTTCGCGCGTCACGCGCGATTTTTCGCCTATATGGAGTGAAAAATACCGATTTTAAACCATTTTGAGCCAAAAATTATACCTACTACCATAGTAGTGGCTGGGGGGGGGGGTTTGGGGGGTTACCCCCCTCCAGTGTGGTGGCAGGCCAATCGACCCAAGATACCCTAGGGGGGGGGGAAGGTTTCGGACTTACTCGAGATACCCCCCAGAGGCTACCCAAGATACCCCTATGGTCCGTCAAAAGGCGAAAAAAGGCCGTTTTTTGCATGCAATTTTACTGCAAAATTGGCCTAAAAATGGGTATTTTTTGACATTTTTGCCGAAAATTGGCCTAAAATGACCATTTTTGGGTGTTTGCGCGCGGAGCGCGCGATTTTTGGGGGTCCCGAGGTCGAAAAACACCTATTTTTGCCTTTGAAAACCATAAATCTACTTACTCGAGATACCCTTTGGGGTCGGCTCGAGATAGATACCCTTCCCCCCCCATCCCCCCCCTAAGGGTTGACTCGAGATAGATACCCCTTAGGGGGGGAATCCCCCCCATCCCCCCCCCAGCCACTACAGTGCCCCCCTCTCAGTACTTACCTACCACAAAACCCGAGGGGGGTTGGGGGGGTTGAGTACTTACCTCTCACAACTCCAAATCATACCTCTCACAAGCAATTTTATACCTTTTTAAGGCAAAAATCGGTGTTTTTCGACCTCATTTTCGCAAAAATCGCGCGCTCCGCGCGCAAACCTACCCATAATACCTATTTTTAGGCGATTTTCGGCGAAAATTTTGAAAAAGTACTATTTTTAACTCAATTTTTGGCCAAAATTGTATCACAAAAACGGTGTTTTTTCGCCTTTTTGGGTGACCAAAATCATACCTCTCACGCTTCCGGTCCCAACCCCGCATCATACTTACCTCCCACCCACACATGGGCCTGCCACTACACTGCCTACTACTGTACCAACCGGGGCGGCGACTTACGTACTGCTACTGCATCAGGATGGCGCGTCAATCTACCTACCTACCTGCCTTACCTACCTACCCTTCCCCCCAGCTGTACCAGTGAAAACAAGTATTCTGCAGAAAATTTTCGATTTTTTCAGCGTTTTGGACTTTTTTAGTTTTCAGCCCTTGAAAATTGGCTGACCGGGCCGGGCCGGGCCGACCTCAAGCCAAAACGGGCCGGGCCGGGCCGGGCCGACCTGCAGCCCTCCACCGGGCCGGGCCGGGCCGGACTTTTCGCCGACCGGGCCGGGCCGGGCCGACTTTACTCGGCAAGAGTTTCCGATCTCTGACTGACGCTGACTGAATTACGCGGAACGTGCGTATGGCCGGTGTGGCGTGCGTGAAGCACGAACTAGTGTTGGGGTCTGGTCCCAATGGGATGCAGCAATAAATATAGTCCAACAACAGCTAATGCAGAATTTATGTCCACTGCGTTGCCTGATCCGCCAAGCAGATAACGCGTGATACAACATTATAAACACACCCACGCAGCCAGCCAACACACACAAGCTGACTGCCTGTCTGTGCTTGTAATGTTGCATCACGCGTTATGTGCTTGGCGGATCAGGCAACGCAGTGGACATAAATTCTGCATTAGCTGTTGCTGGACTATAGCAGTTGGGCACAACTGTTTCACGTCATCGACTATATCTCGAGTTTGTAATGTCTGTGATGTTTCACTTGGCCAAGGCTGGAGCCTAAGCCTAATCCTGGTTAGTCTAAACCGAAGCCTAACCCGACAGGCGGTCCCGTTCCCGTGTGGTGTTTCCCAAAAACAATATGGCTGCTGAATAAACATTGGAAGCATATGGTGTACCAATGAGCTTAGGCTTTGGCTCCAGCATGAGTCAAATGAAACATCGCAGGCCTGTAAAACAGCGAGGTAATCACTGACGTGAAACATTACGCGCGGTCGTTCCAATTCCGAAACAGCTGCATCCAATTGGGACCAGATCACTGGGAAGGAACGAACCGTCCCGCTGCCGATTCGGGTTTATCCGTTGCCCCCTGCAAAATAGGGGAATTGGGTCAGGTGGGGGAGAATTGGGTGCAAGGCAAAAATGCCTTGATTTGGTTGCTACGGGTGTGTCACACTACAGTGCGGTTGATGTTTCACGGGCAAGTAGGGGAACATTGGGTGCAGGTGGGGAAGAATTGGGTGCAACAAGGAGACTTGGGTGCAGGGGGAGAATTGGGTGCAAGGGACTGTCGGACTCTAGTGTGATGGTTCCATACGACTGATTCACCTAGAAACCGCCTAGAAACCAGATAGCAATGTGTTCCTTTGAAGAAACCGCCTATGAACCGAAAAACAATGTGTTGCGAAGCAGAAACCGCCTAGAAACCGGACAGCTTTTCCTGTCCGGTTGTGCGATTTCCAGGCGGTTTTGCACCACAGGACGCTACTACTCAGGTTCCATGCAACTGATTAACCTAGAAACCGCCTAGAAACCGAATAGCAATGTGTTCCTTTGAAGAAACCGCCTGTAAACCGAAAAACAATGTGTTCCGACGGAGAAACCGACCAGAAGCCGGACAGCTTTTCCTGTCCGGTTGTGCGGTTTCTAGGCGGTTTTGCACCACAGGACGCTACTACTCAGGATTCATGCGACTGACTAACCTAGAAACCGTCTAGAAACCGGATAGCAATGTGTTCCTTCGAGGGAACCGGAAACCGAAAAACAATGTGTTCCGACGCAGAAACCGCCTACAAACCGGACAGCTTTTCCTGTCCGGTTGTGCGGTTTCTAGGCGGTTTTGCACCACAGGACGCAACTACTCAGGTTCCATGCGACTGATTAACCTAGAAACCGCCTAGAAACCGGATAGCAATATGTTCCTTTGAAGAAACCGCCAATAAACCGAAAAACAATGTGTTCCGACGCAGAAACCGGACAGCTTTTCCTGTCCGGTTGTGCGGTTTCTGGGCGGTTTTGCACCACAGGACGCTACTACTCAGGTTCCATGCGACTGATTAACCTAGAAACCGCCTAGAAACCCAGAAACCGGATAGCAGGGGTTCCTTTGAAGAAACCGCCTAGAAACCGAAAAGCAATGTGTTCCGACGCAGAAACCGCCCAGAAACCGGACAGCTTTTCCTGTCCGGTTGTGCGCTTTCCAGGCGGTTTTGCACCGCAGGACGCTACGGCTCAGGTTCCATGCGACTTATTAACGTAGAAACCGCCCAGAAACCGGATAGCAATGTGTTCCTTTGAAGAAACCACCCAGAAACCAGAAAACACTGTGTTCCGACGCAGAAACCGACTAGAAGCCGGACAGCTTTTCCTGACCGGTTGTATAACAGTCGTAGGATGTCGATCGACATTGACAGAGAGCAGATTACACTCTCTTTTTTGGTGAAGATCTGAAAAATTGTTATTCAATTTCAAGCGTGCCGTAGCTGGCGAATCTTTCTGAACAAACCACATTACCAAGCGCAAGCTGTCATTGCACATACATTGCACAACATCAGTTTGATTTCTGTGTTGTTATCATGCCCATTGCTGGCGGTTGCGCGGTCGCTTGTAATTCGTTTTTTGCTTATGTGATAAAAGCGTGCTATTGCTAAATTAACTCATCTAGTCCTCGCCTATTAAACAATGTATACATACATGTGTATTATTTAGTGGGTTCGTGACCACGAGGCAATGCTTTAGTGCTCATACACCATGTACCAGCAAAAATATGGACACGACCAAGGAACGTACACCGGTGCACACAGTATTTATTCCTTGTGGTCTTGCACATTCGTTTGAAGATACCACCCCTATCAGACTCAAATTTTCTCAGGAATCCAGTAACGCCAACATTTTACTGTTTCTCACTTTTACTTTGTGAGAACTTGGCTTCATGAACGAGCAGTCATCTGAACTACTGTATGTGTATGATTTCACCAAGAACAGAGTCTCAGTCTTACAAATCAGTGTTTTCTGTTTGTATGTGAGCAAAGAACAACAAAACATCATCCTTTGGTGACTATTACCACAATCATATCCCCAAATCTATGAGTGATGCGCGCTGTTTTCGAAGCTTGAAGTAGGCATAACTGCGTGGTGTTTGGCTGCAAAACTTATTTTGCGGTCATCATCATCTGAACTGGCTAACAGATGTTTTCAGGGGCTTTTCGATATTTAGGTGTCCCTACTTTCTTTTAAGTTACATCACGGTATTTTCAGAGGCTTTTCCGTGAATTAACGCCAACGCTAATTCTGCAAACTAAGTTTTCAAGAGCTTTTCTGTTTGGTTGGTTGGGCAATGAAAGTGTCTCAAATCTTGCATGCATGTGTACAGTAGCTAATTTCATCTGTTGCTTTTGTTGATAGGGCTTTTTTGTTTTGCCCTGTGGTGTGAATTGTCTGGAATAAATATAAGTTGAACAGTGCAACGGCCAAGTTTCCCGAGTCAGAACAACATTCGTCAAGATGGAGTAGAGTAGCATCTTGCTTGCTACAGTATACTGACAGTAACACACCTCCGCATGAAGACAACTTCGGCATAATGTTGCCATCCTCACAATCTATTATTGCGTGTGTTACAAGACGATTTCAATGTTCCACCCGATTTATTGTTGTTGATTCAATCCTATTTGTCTGATCGAACCCAATGTGTGAATGTAAATGGTGTGTGTTCTGATTTCTTGTCTGTTCTCTCTGGTGTGCCGCAGGGCAGTGTATTAGGACCGTTATTGTTTATCGCATACGTCAACTCTGTTGCAAAACTGCATTTCTCTCCATGTTCTCGTATTATTCTCTATGCTGATGATCTGGTACTGATTCACTTCATGTGTACACCTGACTGTGAAAAGCATTTGCAAGAGGATGTGAACTTGATTGTCGAGCACTTCTCCAAACACAAACTTCTCTCCATTAATTCTACCAAAACAAAACTTCAACAATTTGCTCGCTCAAGTTCATGTCCCGCTGTCCCTGCTATTGTGATTGATGAATGTCCGATTGATGTTGTCGATGCAAACAAATATCTGGGTGCTGTTATTGATTCCAAGTTTGATTTTGGTCTGCATACTACTGCCACGTCTGTGAAAGTGAAGAAAATTGCTGGTTCATTGTACCGTACCTTTCGTAATGATCTACCTGTGTCTGTCATGCGTTATCTGTATCAAACCTTGATTTGCTCTGTCATGTACTATTCGTGTGAGGTGACCTATCCTATTCATGACTATTCACGTAATTTGTTGGAAAGAACACAAAAATCCATTATTCGCATGTTCTCTGGCAATTATGATCGGTCTGTGTCATATTCGCAGTTGTGTTCAATGTTTGGTGTTGATTATGTGGGTGTCACTGTCATGAAACGTCGTCTGAGATTGATGCATTCTTATGTTCTTGGTATTCGTGCTGCTCCTGTTGACTCTATTTCGTTCATTTCTGATTCCAATTCTCGCTCCAGTTCTCGTCTTAATCATTCTCGTGCCATTTGTATCCCACGTGCTAAAACTCATATTCTCGCTACCAGTGCTATTGTTATCATGTCCCATCTTTACAATGCTTTACCTGATTTTGCTGTTTTCCTGCGAATGGGCACATTCAAAGGAGTCATTCGTTCGCAAAGCTTGATTGTTGAATTGTTGTACAAATTGCGATTGCTGCCAGTGAAATTTATTCCGTCCGTGTGTGAAATGTAATTGACCGATCATGCTGTGTTTCTGTGTTTTCTGTGTTTTTTGCTCCTTATCATCATCTACATCTCTCGATCCGTAACTATCCACTGGCCCACTAAACACTTGTAATTATTTATGGTCTCGTCGTTACTGTCCAGCTTATGCGTGTTGTTGACGTTACCATGTTGCTTCTGATGCAATAAAAAACTTGAACTGAACTTGAACTTGATGCTCAACAGCGCTGACCACACAATATAAACGCTCATAATGCACATAACGTCAAATACAGATAGAAAACTTTGAATGGTCAAAATAGATGCAGGTACACAATATACATATGTATACCCAAGATGCTTGTCCCATCGATGTCTCAAGAATATGTCGAGCAATCTGTTGCCCAAAATTGGGCCTGCGGTCAAAATGCAGAGCTCCAAAAAACAGCAAGGTCTCCTTTTGTAACATGCACTGGAGTGCGTTATGTCTGGCCACTAGCTGGACAAGGAATGCGGTTGCCGTGTGTGATATAGAACTTGTCAAACCACATGCAAGTCATCAAATCCGGAAACCGGATGATTGTGAAAGCACTTTCCGGCTGCCGGAAAACGGAAACCGGAAAATAAAAACCGGATTCCGGAAACCGGATTTCATTTTTTTGAGATTTGAATTCCGGAAACCGGATTCCGGAAACCGGATGATTGTGAAAGCGGCCTTATCCGGTGTTCCGTTTTTTCGTTTTCCCGGTTCATAAAATGTGTCTTCACAATGACACGTTTTCCCGTTTTCCGGTTTTCACGTTTTTTGCACAATGCGCAAAAACATTTTGGTGAGTTCAACTTGGTCAACGTTTATGACAGGAGCACGTTGTATAGTAAATTTCCAAATTCGCTGCCGCACAGTAAAGTACGCCCCATAGTTAATGTCAGGTTCTAAACCCGAAAGTCAACTTGTGAAACATTCGGACAGCCAACTCACACGCAGCTTGCCAGCCAGCCAGGCAGCTGCGCGCAATGTTTCAGAACCGCGCATGGTTAGCGTTCGGGTTTATAACTTGACATTAACTATGTGGCGTACTTTACTGTGCGGCAGCGAATTTGGAAATTTACTATAGTAGTACAAGCAACCAATTCCAAAACAAGATCAAAAAGAGCTAGACATGAGCAAAATTGTTACACAATTGCAACAAAAGAATATGAAGAGCCAGACATGAGCAAAATTGTTTCACAATTCCAAAACAACAAGAATATAAAGAGCTAGAAATATCAAAATTTATATCCCTGATTTATATGTGGACAGCCTAACATTCAGATCAATCCTCCAGAAATCTTCTGTTGAAGAGCAAAGCTAAGACAAGAAGCATGGCCTGAGCTAGAGGTAAAGTTACAATAGGGCACCAAACAGCCACTGCACTGCTAGACCAGCATCACCGAGAGCGGTGGGTGGCGAAATCAGAGTTGGGCAAAAAAATTTTTTTTCAAGAAATCGTTTTTTTAAAAACGTTTTTTTAACGTTTTTAAACGCTCATGTTGGGAAGAAAACGTGGTTAAATGAAGTAATTCTATGTGTTCTGAGGGAAAATAAACGGGTTTCAACACTTTTTCTGGCGAGTTGTTAAGATCCCATATCAGACCCGCATCATGAGACCAACTTTGGCCGGGGTCATCATTGAAAATCAAACTCCGTATATCGACGTATCTCGACAAAGTAAAAATTGGTCGAAAATTTTTTGAAAAAAATCGATTGAAAATCAAGGTACTTTCCATGAAAAATCAGAGAAAATCAAGGAAGTTCAGGATTTAAAAAAACGACCCAGACGTTTTTTTGCCCAACCCTGGGCGAAATAGGAGGTGCCTGTTTGGACTTCCGAGCCTCATACACCATCATCTGGCCTTCAAATATGCCCGCGTGTCAGCGTTCAACTCATCCAGATCACAGAACGACACCGACGCACTCTGCTGTTTCTCCCGATCCTTGTCCATCTTGTCCAGTAAACAACTTGCAGGAATATTGGTTACCATATGCTCTTTTGCACATCCCTCTTGTAAAGCAAGTACGGTTACCTTGGACACTTTCGATCCACGAGCATGCTTTAACTCGCTAAAAAGTGAACAAATAGTAAAGACACACAAGAAAGCTTGCACGATGCTTGTTTGTCTGAAATGAATGCAAATATACATAATGAATATACTTGTTGTACATAATTGGCACGCTAAACAATCAAATTACTTCAATTGGACATGTCCTAGCATCTAATGCACGCGTCAAATGCACCAAAACCGGATCAAAATTAGAACCGGTTCTAATTGGTGTTTTCCGTTTTCCCGGTGCAAAATAATTAGGCCAAACCGGGAAAACGGATCATTGTGAAAACACCAATCGTGAAAACGGGAAAACTTATCATTGTGAAGACACAAACCGTGAAACCGGGTCATTGTGAAGACGGCCTAAGGAGGAATGACGATATACACACATGCTCGCTCACACCACTCATGACTGCGTCCCGCCGGTGCATTATATTTTGCATCAGTAGCCTCAGATAGAGAAATTTTTCTTTTTGGCATCACAACAAAACCTTGGCTCCGTGTGGCTGTTGCACAAATGGACAAGACAAATAACGAAACTTGACAATACATAAATGCTCCCCGATGACAATAAATTAGACAAACCCCCCCAATAGCATTGCCCGAACACCGAATAAAGATCAAAACCAGACTAATACTGTCGGCAAGAGATACAAACAACGGAATACCACACACGGACGTGGGACGTCACGCAACATGTACGTTGTTCGAATAGCTAATTAATGCAAAAATTTTGAAACCAATAGTGAAAGATGACCATAACAGCGAAACACAAACTATAATACTGTTTCCACAAGCAATAATACAATATAGCGGAATGAGCTGAGCAAAATAGCAACATTATACGGTCTAATAAGAACCAGTGATGTAATTATGCCGGCAGCAATAAGAATATTACGGTGGAAGAAAAGTCATCAATCATGGTACAACCGAACAAACACGGTTACATTTCCGAAGCTCGGGCATAAGTTCTCAACAATCGACAAAGTTCAATTCTTCTATAACACGATCACTGCAGATTACGTTACTGTGTGAGCCGCTTTGCACATGATGAGATACAGACACAAACAAGTAAGATATTTTACATGGCAAACTACGCCAACACGAGCCCGATTTCGGAGGTAGCGTGCTTGCAAAACGAACAGAAAAAGAAAATCCTCATACACCACGTTGTATTCTACAACGTGCAAGATTTCCCAAATTAGCAGCCACGTACGAATCTTTCAGTAATTCGCCAGCTCCGAAATCGGGCTCGCGTTGGCGTAGTGTCGCTACACTTGCACAAAAGTTATCATGGCATCGCGAAATAGGCCTCGGAATAAAATATGGCGTTGTCAAGCACTAATCTAGTGGCATCGCGATAAAAGTACTAGGAAGCGCACAATGTTCGAAATCTGTTGCAGAACAAATTAGCTACCATGAACTGTTGACTTAGAACTTATCCACCACCACCAAATAAATCCTCATCATCCACTCTACGCATCACACGCGTGTGCCACAGCTTTGCTCCATTGGGCCATGATCCTGTCACGTTCCTGTGAATAGTTGCCCACCGGTGTGAACACTTTTGTGTTCGAATCCTGTGTCTGCGCTTGCAATCCGCCAACGGTCCAAATTCCGGCACCTGAATGCAACCGAAACAAATTAACGATCCTTCGAGATCGAGATTGTTGTTGTAATGTCTATGTTGCACCGTGGTTTGTCGGTTAATTATAAGGTTTGTATGTCGTGTCCTGCTTTCACAGACGGGCGGTGCACCAAGACATTGTAGTGCAAATGAAGGGAATTACTGGTACGCACCAATGGCAGCAGCAATCGCCGCCCCGAAAGCAGTGATCTCCGGCATTTCCTCTCTGATCACAGGCACGTCCAAAAGATCTGCCTGTTGTTGCATCAGCAAATTGTTCATCGTCATACCGCCATCAACCTGAAATATTTGCACAAAAATTTTGTTTGGATTGAAAAATTTTGATTCGGTCACCACGCCACATGACAGCAGTGGCAACTTCTACACAGATGTTTCACACTGCACCTGCACTGTAATAATGATGTGGGCATAACAGCGGTGTGAGTTTTGTTCGACTGCACTCCGAAATGTTTATTTTTCGATAATTCATTTGATTACACGTCCCCAGTCCCCACACAAGCAGCGCATAAAACCACGCAATTGTACAAATGTATATAAAATTCAATCACTTGACAGATAAGAAACCAGTTTGCAGCGCAGTTTATTTCAAGCACAAATCAAAATACCCACGGGTCTGCGATATCCGTAATGATTGATGTGTTTACAATGCGCCATGCGCATTACCGCAAGCGCGCGTTATTTTAGTTCTTGGTGCAGCACACTAAAGGTTGTTCAGCTGATAACCAAGCAGTTCGATAACCAAGGTTATCGCGCAGATAAAGTTTTCAATGTGGTGCACTTTGCAAAAACAATCAGAGACACAAACAGTCATAGCAAGACGGTTTTTATGCCCGACACCCACCGCCAGTTGTTTCAACGGAGCATTCGCGTCCTTACCAACGGCTTGCACCATTTCGTACGTTTGACAGCACACGGCTTGCAGTGTAGCACGCGCAATGTGTGCTGCCGTGGTCGCACCTGACAAATAAATAAATGTGAGTACAAACACGATGGAATAAAGATGAAAATGTACAAAAAACACCGCCATCCAACAACGAACCCGAGATGCCTGTGATCACGCCTCGTGCGTTCGATTTCCAATGTGGCGCGTACAAACCACTGAAACACGGCACAAACACACACGCACCCGCGTCAGGCACACTGGCTGCGAGCGCTTCACGACCTATCGATGGCGTTCGACTGTGTCGACCATGACCTCATCGTCGTCGAATTCATGCGCGCGGGGCTTGACAACGTTCTCGTTAAATGGCTGGCCAATTACGTCCGAGGCAGACAGGCCAAAACGCTCTTCCGCGGGGTCCTGTCGTCCACCTGCATCGTGCGCAGTGGGGTCCCACAAGGCTCAGTACTGTCTCCATGCCTCTTCAACTTTTACGTCCGCGACATCCCCACCAGTGTTGGAGGTACTCTGGAGGGGGGGATACCTACTGTACCGCGCTCGGAGAGGGGGGGATACCTACTGTACCAAAGCAGATGGCCTGGGGGGGGGGTTATGTACCTAGGGGGGGGGGGTTTGGGGGGTGGTTGGGGGGGGGTTAGGTTTTGGGGTGAAAATTTTCAATGTTTTTATTATGTGTGGAATCGTGTGAAAACGTAGTATTTGCGCGCGTAGCGCGCGAATTTTGGGTAATTTGAGGCAAAAACCACTGATTTTACACTAATTTTGGCCATTTTGGTCAAAAATTGGCACTTTTTGGGCACACTGGGGGGGATACCTACTGTACCGGGGTGAAAATCGGGGGGGATACCTACTGTACCATGCCAAACATCGGGGGGATACCTACTGTACCAGGCGAGGGGGGATACCTACTGTACTGGGGGCTGGGGGGGCTACCCCCCCCCCCCCCCCAAAACCCCCCCCACCTCCAACACTGATCCCCACCCCTCCGCCGTTCATCAAAGTCGTGTCCTACGCAGACGACTTCACCGTGCTAGCTAGTGGCAACGACCTTGAAGCGGTGTCCGCCCCACTCAACGACTACATCCAACATCTCTGCGGCTTCTTCGCCGGATGCGGCCTCTCAGTCTCCGAAACCAAGTCCACGTCCACAGTGTTGACATCAGGCCGCAAACCCGCGGTCAAATCCTTCACTCCACCCATATACATCAACGGCACACGGCTTCCCAGCGACTCCTACCCGAAAATTCTGGGTGTCGTATTCGACCCAGGCATCAGATTCGAACGCCATTGCGAGTCAATTCGGTCGCGGGTACAATCGCGCAACTCGATCCTGAAGGCGCTGGCAGGCACTAGCTGGGGACAAAGCAAGGAGACCCTCAATGTCACCTTCAATGCCATCAGCAAGTCTATAATAAACTACGCTGCGCCGGTATGGAAACCAACCGCGAACAAGAAGGGCATTGACCGCATCCAGCCAGCCCAAAATGCCGCGTTGAGGGTCATTTCCGGCTGTCATCTGATGTCAAATACAGACCACCTTCACCAAGAGTGCAAACAGCTGACTGTCAACCGCCATCTCGACATGGTCAGCGCGCAATTCCTGGCAGCAGCGCAACTTCGTGAACATCCCTGCCACGATACGACATCCGACCCTCACACGAAAGCCAAACGTCGACCTACTCTTCAGTCCAAATTCGCGGAAGCTGTACAACGCAACACCGTAATGACGAAGAAGAAGTACGACTACGGCAAAACGCTGAAAGCGATCCACACCGACTTCGTCTCCCAGGACAAGGCGGCACTCAGCGTCAATCGGGTCCTGGGCACCAAACCACCCGACATCAACCCAGAAGAAGAGTCGCTGGATCGGCGTACAAGATGCACCCTGGCGCAATTACGAAGTGGGCACTGCCGCATGCTGAACTCATATCGCAATCGCATCGACCCAAACATACAAAACGTGTGCCCTCGATGCTGCACCGAGCCTGACACGGTCGAACATCTGTTTCGTTGCAAAAGCCGACCCGTATCCACGAGCCCAATCGATCTGTGGCGTAACCCGATCAAATGCGCAGAAGACCTGTCGGACATCTTCAGTCAACAATGAGACCACGACAAACGGACGTTGGCAAATAATCAATCAATCAATCAGCGCTTCAACGTCGGAGGCTTTCTGAAAACAATGGTCAATCCGTGAGAACATCGTTTTTTCAATCGACGTGTGAACAGGTCTCAGCTACCTGCATTGGCACAAATCTGCTATAGTGAGTTTCTAATTTCGTTGCCTCATGCATTTTACAGACGCAGGAAAATTCCCGTTCGAAGTCGAAGCAGGCAACAAACTCAAGACGGTGACCCCTCAAGACACAGTCAACAAGCCACGCAGCTGGCTCGTGTGCGTTTCGAATGTTTCAGTCACACAAGCTGTGTGTGTCAGCTGCGCGGGGGGGGGGGGGTGACTGTGTGTTGAGCTTGTTGCCTGCTTCGACTTCGAACGGGAGTTTCCTGCGTCTGTAAGAATACATGAGGCAACGAAATTAGAAATTTACTATACCGTTACTGCCATCTCCAGAGAAGAACAAAACCACGCCAACCTTGATCACCCCCAAATTGTCCCTCAACCATCGCACAGAGGTGCCCCCAATCGATCCAGCGCCCTCCAATGCATAAAACATATCCGCATTTGCACCGAGTTGAAAAGCGACGGTCGTTAGCAGACCGGCAGATGAGATCACTGGTGCCGTGCCGGTGTTGTACAACATGAATGTGCCTGGCGAAGGAAAACAAAAAAGTGTTCCACTTGTTTCGTCTGTGTTCGAGTCGAAGATGACTGCTTGATGAGGTCAGAACATCCTAGCCAAAAAACATTTTGTCATGGGACGGAGTGTCACATGGATGGAAAGATAAGTCGATGGACTGAACAGAAAAGTCAATCTGTCGTGTACTATCCCGTCAATATGACAAGATAAAGCGAATAAATGACCGATAATCCAAACAATAAGCTTCTTTCAAGCACGTTTCCCCATTCCATGACAGAGAGAATCACAAAAAAACCGCACCTGTGCCATAAGTGTTCTTCGCCTGTCCCTCGGAAAAACAAAAGTGACCGACCAGTGCCGCTTGCTGATCACCTGTGAAAGGAGAAAATGCAGTCTGCTTCGCTAATGAACCTGGATTGAAGCTGTGAGTACTGTATCAAGCAAAGACAATGTATTCCAAACCTAAACAACCACAAATCGGTGTGCCCGTCAGTGCGCCGAGCTTGACATTCGCATAAACTTCGGCCGAACTTCGTACTTCGGGTAGAATGCTCATCGGAACACCTGTGGAACACAATTTACGTACGCATTGTTGCATGCAACGGTTCATAGCTGTCGAATCATAATTATGTGCAGTGCATTATTGTGTGCGTGTGTCCATGTCACATCATGGCCGGCCATCTCGTGTATTCACACTGACGATGACCGGGCGCACGGCAGTCGTACAAGTTCCTGTTACCGATCAGCTCACGTGGGCTCCAGGCACTTTTTAAACCATATTTACTTGTCAGTGCCTAGGAGCAGTTTAGTCTTGAGGTTCACTACCGTTGGCTGGTTTTCCTTGTTGCTCTGGCCAGTAGAATTTTTAAGATTTACCAGCTAATCGCTAGTGGAACAATTGGAAGAGGAAAGCCGCCCCCCCCCAAATCAACGAACAACGTACCAAAGAACGCGCACACATCTTTGTCCCATTGCTTCGTCTTCAGATTATACAACAAATACCTCGATGCATTCGTGACGTCAGTGACGTGTGCCGTGCGACCAGTGAGATGCCAGATCAGCCATGTGTCAACCGTGCCCGCTATAGCTGTGCCTGAACGGCATAAAACTATGTTGTTGATGTTCACTGGGTTGCCTGCCGCTGTTCAACGGCACCTCCAGTGCCCTGGCTTTTTTATTGTGTTGTTGTTGTAGTTCACGTCATATTGCTGCCAAAAACAAATAAGCAGACCTGGGCGTGCGACACAAGTCACGTACGCAAATATTGGTGCTGTTTCTTTTTATATTTGGCACCAGTATGCTTGAAGTAAAATACCAAACACCACACAACTGAAAAAATATTCTGCGCACTAGGGTTAGATGTCGGGGGGATGCCCGACACCCGACATCTGGAAGCACCCGACACCCGACATCTGAGGAAAAAGCCGACACCGACACCCGAACGTTGCAAAAGGAGTGTATAGCAGTGTTTTATTTAGCAATTTTTATAATGATAGAGTAGTCTAAAGCTGCATATATAGTTTCGGACCCTTTCACGAGACTATATATGTCACAATGCATCCGGGTCCTCATCAGTCATGAGATGCATTGCGCCCTCCCTATTCTTGTAGAAGCGTGAAATTTGAAAAAAACGACATCTAGTTTTTTGAAAAAACCCGACACCCGACACCTGTTTCTTCGACCAAAAAGAGCAAATTTTTGCTCATTTGCATCATTAGTGCAATATTTTGGCTCGTTACCGAATTCAAGTTACGGATATAGCACGGAATTAGGCAACAGAAAACAAAGAAGACATCTTTTTTTTTTTTTTAATATTTTGTGGGAAAAAAAAATTCGCAACTCAGAATGAAACATAGCAGGTAGATTATGAAATTTCTATACCTTAGTTAAAATGGCTCAGCCTCTTTCATTTTTTCGAATGTTACCCGCGACACAAAACGCTGAAAAAATAGCCGATGGCAGCAGAAGTTTCCAGACACCCGAGATGATCGCGTCCAAAAAAGCGCTGTTTAAACTCCTCCTAGAAACTGAATGAAGGACAATACATATATACGCGTTATCGCCTCGAGAGCCGATTTAAGCATATCTATGCGAGAAATGATGGTAGCAGTTAGTTTATCTCATACGTATCGAGTTCGATTTTCGCGCGCGCATCTCCTTCCGCGTTCTATCCTTTTCTTTTTTAGAAACGCAGTAGTATTAAGTTTAAACATCTAATTCAGAAAAACAAAGCTAGCTAAGCTAAGCAAAGCTAAGCGAAAAACTAGGAAGTATTTATTTTTTCATTTTAGTTTAACAGATAATTTTTTATTTTCAGAATCGTTAAATCAATCATATTATAGAGCGAAATACAGCAAAGAAAAATTCGCAACCATCTCAGTACTGCGCGCAACTTTCAGAATAATTAATAGAGTAATTCGAGCAGAGTATAATTCGTTAATGCGCGCCGCTTCACCCGACAGTCGCGTTCATAAAACTGCGCCGCCGCCGCCGCGATTTTTTACAACTTTTATTTTTGCATTTGTTAGAAGCGCCGCAACACGACAGCGCGCGATTTTTTACAATTTTCAAGAACTTTTTTAAATCATTTAAATCTTGAAAAACGTATTTTTATAAAAACAGCTTTTTTCAATCTTTTGCGACGCAATTCGCGCGCGACTATAAAACTGCGCGCTAGCGACAATGCGTAGCCGCCGTTTTTGCATCACAGTAGTATCCCCCCCGATTTCCCCCGCCCCCTTTTTCAGAAACAGAGCGCGTATGAGTATTTCTTTCATTCTAGTTTTCGAGACTATAAGACTAGTATCTACAGCGAGCTTCAATGCGCAATTAGTACAACCCCCAAATAGAGCCCCCAATACAGCCTCTAAATTAGTAAAAATAGAGCATCCTTGTTTTTAGTAATAGATTTTTTCCAAACAACTATCATTAACTTCTAAATAACAAAACGAACATAAAAATTCCAAAGAAAAAGAACTCAAATAAAGCAATTCTTAAACACAAACAAAAACAACAACAAATTCAAAGACGAATAAAAACAACAACGAAAGCAGCAATAAACAAAGAGGCAATAGACGAAAAACGAGAGATAGATTTAAAGTTTATACTAGCAATTTTTTGTTTTTTTAATTGAAGAGTTCTAGCAGTTTGTTGAGAGAAGTTTACCCCTAGCATATCCGCATCTTATTTTTTTCACCCAGTATCGTATCTACTTTTTTCCCAGTATCTGCACTAAATTTTTTCAAACCCGTAAAAATCCCACTTTACCCAAAAATCTCAAAATCTTCTAGCACAAAATAACCCGAAAACTTCACACCCAATTTTCTCAATTTTCCTCAAAAAATACTTTTTAACAACCCCCTAGTATCCGAGATTTTTTATTTTCAATTCCCTGTATCCGAGATTTTTCATTTTTATCGATTCGAAAATTTTATTTTTTATCCGTATCCTCTTATTTCCCAACGACACATGTGTACCCGCAAATTTTATTCAGCCCATACTTCTTATTTCCGAAAAAAGCGTTTTTTTTCAAAATAACTAAAAAATCACTTTTCGAAGCTGAAAAATACTTTTTATTTTTTCCGAAATTTTCCAGACAATTTTTAAAAAAACATTTTTTAAAAAATTCCAATTTCCCAGTGAAATATTTTCAAAACAACTTAAATACAAACATCAAAACAATTTTTTCAATCCAGATCATTTTTAGTCTTTTCAACCATCTAACCAACTAACTAGAAAAAGAAATAATTTTAAAAAACAAAAAAAAAAAAAAAAACCCACAAAAAAACAAATAAAAACAAAAAAAAAACGAAAAAACAAACCCCCACAAAAAAAAAAAAAACAACAAAAAAAAAAAACAAAAAAACCACAAAAAAAAAAACACACAAAAAACAACAAAAAAACCACAAAAAAAACAAAACCAAAAAACAAACAAAAAAAAAAACCAAAAAAAAAAAAAAAAAAAAAAAAAAAAAAAAAAAAAAAAAAAAAAAACAAACAAAAAAAAACCCCAAAAAAAAAAAAAAAAAAAACAAAACAACACAAAAACAAAATTCAAGCATTTTCACACGAAATAAACACCAAAATGTCACATTTTGCGTCTTTGGAAACATTTGGTTCAAAGAAAATTTTCTCTCTCAAAATTCTTTTCTCAGCAAAACTGATGTTTTGACCCGTCAGTGTCGGCTGTCGGGTCCCAAAAACCCATCTGGAGGTACCCGACACCCGACACCTACACTTTTTTGGCACCCGACAGCCGACCTCTCTCTAGCCCTACTGCGCACTTCAGCCCCGTACATTACCCATAGCTTCCAACAACTAGAGACCACATGGGAGCAGCACCATTTTTAGAAGTTTAAAAGCGAATGCGTCGCAGTTTGAAATCGGCAAAGAAATTGGTTGTTTTTTTCCAAAAATTATTTGCCAAAAACGCACCATCATCGACAGCTTTCCTCACTTCAGGCACATTGTCGAGCAGCCATCGCAACTTCAGTGCGCTGAAGTACGGATTGATCGGCAGGCCACACGTGGAACGGAAATGGTCCACTGACTTGCTTGGGGTCTTCAACGCCTGAATGTGACATTTGGGTCGTGGTATTGGCAGAAGATAAGATCTGTTCCTCCAGCGCCGGGCGGCATTTCGGAAATCAAAAATCAAATGCGAGAAGTTCGCATCACTAATTAAACAAACTGCTTCGAATCAGGCAAAAAAGCACAGCGTTAGCACAAACCATTTCGTGAGCCAGTTCAGTGGTGCGAGCGTCCATCCATACAATCGCGTTATACAACGCTTTGCCCGTATTCTTGTCCCACACAATCGTAGTCTCTGCAATCAAATCGAAAAGCAATTCTTCTATTTTTACAATTAATCACGCAAAGTCGCTCTAGCGTGAAGTGAGAAAGCTTCACATCACACATGATATACCTCGTTGGTTCGTAATTCCAATGCCTTTAATCTGTGCTAACGTGTACCCTTCTTTCTTCAACGCTTCACACGTTGTCTCAATACATTTGGCAGTTGCCGATAGCATTTCGTCAGGGTACATCTCGGCCCAGCCTGAAATCTTACAATTCGTTGTTAAGTTAACGATACAAAAAATGAAAAACCTCAGGAATGCATCGTGACAAAAACTAACGAATGAACAGACCTTCTTTCGGGTGCATTAGCTTGCATTCGATTTGGTGCATTGCCACAACCTGTAATGAACTACCATCTGAAACAGCGTCAGTTTAACAGTTGTCACACGATATCTACACCAAAGCACGGGCGTCACAGTCCCTCGATCAGCAAGGTTTGGATCGCGCGTACAGTATGTGGCCCAGCGCTCAGGTTCAGTATCTCTTCTTCGCTGCACGGTATTCCCCCCAATTCTTCCCAAATTTCAACCGAAAAATACCTTTTTTATCAAAAATGGCAAAAAGTCGGCTAAAATCGATAAAGCTACAAAAATCAGCGCACTTCGCCCATTTTTTACCCATTTTTCAACGATGTGGCCGGAAGCCTCCGCACATAAAATACAAAAAGTGAAAACAGCCTAGCCAACGCGAAAACAGTCTACTCAAACAATGGTCCGGTGCGCCTCCAGCACATACAACATTCAGCGCCCAAACCGGAAGGAAAGTAGCCAAACTAAAATGAAAACAGTCTACTCAAACAATGGTCCGGTGCGCCTCCAGCACATACAACATTCAGCGCCCAAACCGGAAGGAAAGTAGCCAAACTAAAATGAAAACAGTCTACTCAAACAATGGTCCGGTGCGCCTCCAGCACATACAACATTCAGCGCCCAAACCGGAAGGAAAGTAGCCAAACTAAAATGAAAACAGTCTACTCAAACAATGGTCCGGTGCGCCTCCAGCACATACAACATTCAGCGCCCAAACCGGAAGGAAAGTAGCCAAACTAAAATGAAAACAGTCTACTCAAACAATGGTCCGGTGCGCCTCCAGCACATACAACATTCAGCGCCCAAACCGGAAGGAAAGTAGCCAAACTAAAATGAAAACAGTCTACTCAAACAATGGTCCGGTGCGCCTCCAGCACATACAACATTCAGCGCCCAAACCGGAAGGAAAGTAGCCAAACTAAAATGAAAACAGTCTACTCAAACAATGGTCCGGTGCGCCTCCAGCACATACAACATTCAGCGCCCAAACCGGAAGGAAAGTAGCCAAACTAAAGTGAAAACAGTCTACTCAAACAATGGTCCGGTGCGCCTCCAGCACATACAACATTCAGCGCCCAAACCGGAAGGAAAGTAGCCAAACTAAAGTGAAAACAGTCTACTCAAACAATGGTCCGGTGCGCCTCCAGCACATACAACATTCAGCGCCCAAACCGGAAGGAAAGTAGCCAAACTAAGGTGAAAACAGTCTACTCAAACAATGGTCCGGTGCGAACCCTCCAGCACATACAACATTCAGCGCCCAAACCGGAAGGAAAGTAGCCTAACTAAAGTGAAAACAGTCTACTCAAACAATGGTCCGGTGCGCCTCCAGCACATACAACATTCAGCGCCCAAACCGGAAGGAAAGTAGCCTAACTAAAGTGAAAACAGTCTACTCAAACAATGGTCCGGTGCGCCTCCAGCACATACAACATTCAGCGCCCAAACCGGAAGGAAAGTAGCCTAACTAAAATGAAAACAGTCTACTCAAACAATGGTCGGTGCGCCTCCAGCACATACAACATTCAGCGCCCAAACCGGAAGGAAAGTAGCCCAAAGGAACTCTACTAGAACAATCACCGGTGCGTTACAGCACACATCAGCGCCCAAACCAAAAGACTAACTAAAGTGAAAACAGTCTACTCAAACAATGGTCCGGTGCGCCTCCAGCACATACAACATTCAGCGCCCAAACCGGAAGGAAAGTAGCCTAACTAAAGTGAAAACAGTCTACTCAAACAATGGTCCGGTGCGCCTCCAGCACATACAACATTCAGCGCCCAAACCGGAAGGAAAGTAGCCAAACTAAGGTGAAAACAGTCTACTCAAACAATGGTCCTGTGCGCCTCCAGCACATACAACATTCAGCGCCCAAACCGGAAGGAAAGTAGCCTAACTAAAGTGAAAACAGTCCTCCCACGTTTTGTGCCCTCCACACATCAACAACTAGTGAAAGCTTGCTTTCAAGTGAAAAAGCAGTTCTTAACAATGGTCCGGTGCGCCTCCAGCACATACAGACATTCAGCGCGGCCGCCCCCCCCAAACCGGAAGGAAAGTAGCCTAACTAAAGTGAAAACAGTCTACTCAAACAATGGTCCGTGCGCCTCCAGCACATACAACATTCAGCGCCCAAACCGGAAGGAAAGTAGCCTAACTAAAGTGAAAACAGTCTACTCAAACAATGGTCCGGTGCGCCTCCAGCACATACAACATTCAGCGCCCAAACCGGAAGGAAAGTAGCCAAACTAAAGTGAAAACAGCAACAATGGTCCGGTGCGCCTCCAGCCCATACAACATTTAGCGCCCAAACCGGGAAGGGAAGTAGCTAACAAAGTGAAACCAGTCTACTCAAACAATGGTCAAGTGCGCCTCCAGCACATACAACATTCAGCGCCCAAACCGGAAGGAAAGTAGCCTAACTAAAGTGAAAACAGTCTACTCAAACAATGGTCCAGTGCGCATCCAGCACATACAACATTCAGCGCCCAAACCGGAAGGAAAGTAGCCTAACTAAAGTGAAAACAGTCTAAACAATGGTCCCATCGCCTCCGGCTACAACTCAGCGCCGAACCGGAAGGAAAGTAGCCTACAAGAAACGTCTCAAACAATCGTCCGGTGCGCCTCCAGCACATACAACATTCAGCGCCCAAACCGGAAGGAAAGTAGCCAAACTCAAGTGAAAACAGTCTTACTAAACAATGGTCCAGTGCGCCTCCGGGAATAGTGAAAACAGTCTACTCAAACAACGGCCGTCCAGTCCACCTCCAGCACATACAACATTCAGCGCCCAAACCGGAAGGAAAGTAGCCTAACTAAAGTGAAAACAGTCTACTCAAACAATGGTCCGGTTGGCGCCTCCAGCACATACAAGAGTAAACACCCAAACGAAAAGAAAGTAGCCTAACTAAAGTGAAAACAGTCTACTCAAACAATTGGTCCAGGCGTCCAGCACATACAACATTCAGCGCCCAAACCGGAAGGAAAGTAGCCTAACTAAAGTGAAAACAGTCTACTCAAACAATGGTCCGGTGCGCCTCCAGCACACAACATTCAGCGCCCAAACCGGAAGGAAAGTAGCCTAACTAAAGTGAAAACAGTCTACTCAAACAATGGTCAGGTGCGCCTCCAGCACGCATACAACATTCAGCGCCCAAACCGGAAGGAAAGTAGCCAAACTAAAATGAAAACAGTCTACTCAAACAATGGTCCAGTGCGCCTCCAGCACATACAACATTCAGCGCCCAAACCGGAAGGAAAGTAGCCAAACTAAAAGTGAAAACAGTCTACTCAAACAATGGTCCGGTGCGCCTCCAGCACATACAACATTCAGCGCCCAAACCGGAAGGAAAATAGCCAAACTAAAATGAAAACAGTCTACTCAAACAATGGTCCGGTGCGCCTCCAGCACATACAACATTCCAGCGCCCAAACCGGAAGGAAAGTAGCCGAACTAAAATGAAAACAGTCTACTCAAACATGGTCCGGTGCGCCTCCAGCACATACAACATTCAGCGCCCAAACCGGAAGGAAAGTAGCCAAACTAAAGTGAAAACAGTCTACTCAAACAATGGTCCGGTGCGCCTCCAGCACATACAACATTCAGCGCCCAAACCGGACGGAAAGTAGCCAAACTAAAGTGAAAACAGGTCTTCTCAAACAATGGTCCGGTGCGCCTCAAGCACATTCAACATTAAGCACCCAAACCGGAAGGAAAGACAAAATCCAAGACAAAAGTGAAAACAGTCTACTCAAACAATGGTCCGGTGCGCCTCCAAAGTGAAAACAGTCTACTCAAACAACGGTCCGGTGCGCCTCCAGCACATACGAAAACAGTCTACTCAAACAATGGTCCGG
The DNA here is from genome assembly GCA_030248065.1 of Rhynchonema sp. JSB1_4. Classification (NCBI taxonomy): domain Eukaryota; kingdom Metazoa; phylum Nematoda; class Chromadorea; order Monhysterida; family Xyalidae; genus Rhynchonema; species Rhynchonema sp. JSB1_4. The sequence continues at coordinate 79,529 of JASAMV010004933.1, forward strand.
TGCGCCTCCAGCACATACAACATTCAGCGCCCAAACCGGAGGGAAAGTAGCCTAACTAAAGTGAAAACAGTCTACTCAAACAATGGTCCAGAGCGCATCCAGCACATACAACATTCAGCGCCCAAACCGGAAGGAAAGTAGCCTAACTAAAGTGAAAACAGTCTACTCAAACAATGGTCCGGTGCGCCTCCAGCACATACAACATTCAGCGCCCAAACCGGAAGGAAAGTAGCCTAACTAAAGTGAAAACAGTCTACTCAAACAATGGTCCGGTGCGCCTCCAGCACATACAACATTCAGCGCCCAAACCGGAAGGAAAGTAGCCAAACTAAGGTGAAAACAGTCTACTCAATGAATGGTCCGGTGCGCCTCCAGCACATACAACATTCAGCGCCCAAACAGGAAGGAAAGTAGCCTAACTAAAGTGAAAACAGTCTACTCAAACAATGGTCCAGTGCGCCTCCAGCACATACAACATTCAGCGCCCAAACCGGAAGGAAAGTAGCCTAACTAAAGTGAAAACAGTCTACTCAAACAATGGTCCAGTGCGCCTCCAGCACATACAACAACTAAAGTGAAAACAGTCTACTCAAACAATGGTCCAGTGCGCCTCCAGCACATACAACATTCAGCGCCCAAACCGGAAGGAAAGTAGCCTAACTAAAGTGAAAACAGTCTACTCAAACAATGGTCCGGTGCGCCTCCAGCACATACAACATTCAGCGCCCAAACCGGAAGGAAAGTAGCCTAACTAAAGTGAAAACAGTCCACTCAAACAATGGTCCGTTGCGCCTCCAGCACATACAACATTCAGCGCCCAAACCGGAAGGAAAGTAGCCAAACTAAAGTGAAAACAGTCTACTCAAACAATGGTCCTGTGCGCCTCCAGCACATACAACATTCAGCGCCCAAACCGGAAGGAAAGTAGCCTAACTAAAGTGAAAACAGTCTACTCAAACAATGGTCCGGTGCGAAACCACCCACCACCTCCAGCCCATACAACATTCAGCGCCCAAACCGGAAGGAAAGTAGCCTAACTAAAGTGAAAACAGTCTACTCAAACAATGGTCCAGTGCGCCTCCAGCACATACAACATTCAGCGCCCAAACCGGCTCAAAGGAGTGGTCACTTGAGCGCCAAACGGAAGGGAAAGTAGCTGGCTGAAATTGAAAACAGCAAAAATGGTCCTCCCTCAGCACGTCAACATCAGCGCCCAAAGGGGAAGGAAAGTAGCTAGCTAAAGGAAAACCATGGCCCGGTGCGCCTCCAGCACATACAACTTCAGCGCCCAAACCGGAAGGAAAGTAGCCTAACAAATGAAAACAGTCTACTCAAACAATGGTCCAGTGCGCCTCCAGCACATACAACATTCAGCGCCCAAACCGGAAGGAAAGTAGCCTAACTAAAGTGAAAACAGTCTACTCAAACAATGGTCCAGTGCGCCTCCAGCACATACAACATTCAGCGCCCAAACCGGAAGGAAAGTAGCCTAACTAAAGTGAAAACAGTCTACTCAAACAATGAAAGGTCAGGTGCGCCTCTCCAGCACATACAACATTCAGCGCCCAAACCGGAAGGAAAGTAGCCTAACTAAAGTGAAAACAGTCTACTCAAGCAATGGTCCGGTGCGCCTCCAGCACATACAACATTCAGCGCCCAAACCGGAAGGAAAGTAGCCTAACTAAAGTGAAAACAGTCTACTCAAACAATGGTCCAGTGCGCCTCCAGCACATACAACATTCAGCGCCCAAACCGGAAGGAAAGTAGCCTAACTAAAGTGAAAACAGTCTACTCAAACAATGGTCCAGTGCGCCTCCAGCACATACAACATTCAGCGCCCAAACCGGAAGGAAAGTAGCCTAACTAAAGTGAAAACAGTCTACTCAAACAATGGTCCAGTGAGTCTACTCAAACAATGGTCCAGTGCGCCTCCAGCACATACAACATTCAGCGCCCAAACCGGAAGGAAAGTAGCCTAACTAAAGTGAAAACAGTCTCCTCAAACAATGGTCCGGTGCGCCTCCAGCACATACAACATTCAGCGCCAAAACCGGAAGGAAAGTAGCCTAACTAAAGTGAAAACAGTCAAACAATGGTCCAGTCCGCCCCCAGCACATACAACATTCAGCGCCAAAACCGGAAGGAAAGTAGCCTAACTAAAGTGAAAACAGTCTACTCAAAAAATGGTTGCGGGCCCCTCCAGCACATACAACATTCAGCGCCCAAACCGGAAGGAAAGTAGGCTAACTAAAGTGAAAACAGTCTACTCAAACAATGGTCCGGTGCGCCTCCAGCACATACAACATTCAGCGCCCAAACCGGAAGGAAAGTAGCCAAACTAAAGTGAAAACAGTCTACTCAAACAATGGTCCGGTGCGCCTCCAGCACATACAACATTCAGCGCCCAAACCGGAAGGAAAGTAGCCAAACTAAAGTGAAAACAGTCTACTCAAACAATGGTCCGGTGCGCCTCCAAAGTGAAAACAGTCTACTCAAACAACGGTCCGGTGCGCCTCCAGCACATACAACATTCAGCGCCCAAACCGGAAGGAAAGTAGCCTAACTAAAGTGAAAACAGTCTACTCAAACAATGGTCCGGTGCGCCTCCAGCACATACAACATTCAGCGCCCAAACCGGAAGGAAAGTAGCCTAACTAAAGTGAAAACAGTCTACTCAAACAATGGTCCAGTGCGCCTCCAGCACATAGCCTAACTAAAGTGAAAACAGTCAACTCAAACAATAGTCCGGTGCGCCTCCAGCACATACAACATTCAGCGCCCAAACCGGAAGGAAAGTAGCCTAACTAAAGTGAAAACAGTCTACTCAAACAATGGTCCGGTGCGCCTCCAGCACATACAACATTCAGCGCCCAAACCGGAAGGAAAGTAGCCTAACTAAAGTGAAAACAGTCTACTCAAACAACGGTCCGGTGCGCCTCCAGCACATACAAAAAAAAGCGGCCAAACCGTAAGGAAAGTAGCCTAACTACAGAGAAACCAGGCTAATCAAACCATGGTCCGGTGCGCCTCCAGCACATACAACATTCAGCGCCCACCCCGGAAGGAAAGTAGCCTAACTAAAGTGAAAACAGTCTACTCAAACAATGGTCCTGTGCGCCTCCAGCACATAGCCTAACTACAGTGTAAACAGTCAACTCAAACAATCGTCCGGTGCGAATCCTAACTAAAGTGAAAACAGTCTACTCAAACAATGGTCCAGTGCGCCTCCAGCACATAGCCTAACTAAAGTGAAAACAGTCAACTCAAACAATAGTCCGGTGCGCCTCCAGCACATACAACATTCAGCGCCCAAACCGGAAGGAAAGTAGGCTAACTAAAGTGAAAACAGTCTACTCAAACAATGGTCCGGTGCGCATCCAGCACATACAACATTCAGCGCCCAAACCGGAAGGAAAGTAGCCAAAGTAAAGTGAAAACAGTCTACTCAAACAATGGTCTGGTGCGCCTGCAGCACATACAACATTGCGGGAAAGGAGCTCCCTCTCGCCGGCACGGTGTGTGCCCCCGCGCTCAGGTGCAGTATCTCCCCGTCTCGTCTCTGGTACGGCATCTGCCCCAATTTTTCCAAAATTTCACCCCAAAAGTACCCTTTTTGTCCAAGATGGCCAAAAATCGGCCAAAATGGACTAAAAGCGCAAAAAAAGTTGCCGCAGTACTGTAAAGTGCTGATCACTTACTTGCCGAATCCATCAGAAATTTTAGCATTTTTGACGAAGCCTTTCAGAGAAGGCACAATCCTCCAAATGTCCGGCCCGTCCCGAACCAAACGCCCAAAATCGCGGGCCGGCCCGATTGCGGTGACTGATGGGGAGTTTCTGTTTCTCATGCGATACGCGCACGCTCACGGCAAGTCTTTGTTTTTGGCACCGGTTTAAAACGCTGATCTAATCTCACTAACTTTTCGTGTCTTTGATGAAAACACCAAGAATCGACTGCTGCCAGTGCCCTGGTCGATCGAACCGATCAGCTGGTCTTCCACGTCGGGCATTTTGTTGTTTTGGATCGTCCGGGGCGGGTCGTACTTTTGTTGCAATCTTGGATGATCACTCCTGCGTCCTGCCCGATCCGTCAGTCGATTGATTTTCAATTAAGCGGACCGACACCAAAAAATTGTACCTGAGGCCAGTGTAGTTCCTGGTACGGCGCGGCGGTTGGTGTACCCTCCCCGTTTTTCCGTGCGGCGGTTAGTGTACCTCCCTGGGGGGGAAGGGGAGAAGACCCAAATTCACAAAAAAGTCACTTTTTGAGGTAGAAAATTGACCGATTTTTGGCCCTTTTTGAAAAAATTCTCCATAAAAAGGGTATTCTGGCGACTTTTGACAACATCGACCTAAAAATCACCCATTTTAGGCCTAAAATGTTCATTTTAGGCCTAAAATGCCTATTTTAGGGCAAAAATTGAGGCGGTTAGTGTACCTGGCGCGGCGGTTAGTGTACTAGTGTACCTTGGTCGCGGCGGTTAGTGTGCCTTGAGGGGGGACCCCCTCCCCCAGGAACTACACTGCCTGAGGCAAAACAAACAGCATGTTTGTGTTTGTTAACAAACAGCAGCAAAGCTAACAATACAAATCTGTAGTTCCTGCAGCGCAGTGTAGTGGCAGGCCCCTATGTGTGGGAGCCTGGGAGGTAAGTATGATGCGGGGTTGGGACCGGAAGCGTGAGAGGTATGATTTTGGTAACCCAAAAAGGCGAAAAAACACCGTTTTTGTGATACAATTTTGGCCAAAAATTGAGTTAAAAATAGTACTTTTTCAAATTTTTCGCCGAAAATCGCCTAAAAATAGGTATTATGGGTGGGTTTGCGCGCGGAGCGCGCGATTTTTGGGAAAATAAGGTCGAAAAACACCGATTTTTGCCTTAAAAAGGCATAAAATTGCTTGTGAGAGGTATGATTTGGAGTTGTGAGAGGTAAGTACTCAACCCCCCCCCCCCCAGTGTTGGAGGTGGGGGGGGGGGGGGGGTGTGGGGGGGGGTAGCCCCGGGGGGGGGGGGGGGGGGTGGCCCCCCCAGTACAGTAGGTATCCCCCCTCGCCTGGTACAGTAGGTATCCCCCCGATGTTTGGCATCGTACAGTAGGTATCCCCCCCGATTTTCACCCCGGTACAGTAGGTATCCCCCCCCCCAGTGTGGTGGCAGGCCAATCGACCCAAGATACCCTAGGGGGGGGGAAGGTTTTGGACTTACTCGAGATACCCCCAGAGGCTACCCAAGATACCCCTATGGTCCGTCAAAAGGCGAAAAAAGGCCGTTGTTTGCATGCAATTTTACTCCAAATTTGGCCTAAAAATGGGTATTTTTTGACATTTTTGCCGAAAATTGGCCTAAAATGACCATTTTTGGGTGTCTGCGCGCGGAGCGCGCGATTTTTGGGGGTCCCGAGGTCGAAAAACACCTATTTTTGCCTTTGAAAACCATAAATCTACTTACTCGAGATACCCTTTAGGGTCGGCTCTGGGGATCGGCGTCGGTGTCGGAAAAAAGTCGGTGTAGGTCCGACACTAATATTGTCGGTGTCGGTGTAGGGCCACAAAAGTGTCGGTTTTTTTCAGGTGTCGGTAGTGTCGGTCCCCAATTTTTCGGCAGCCAACTACTATTAGAAAAAAAATATATTTCGTACTGATTATGTTCTTTAGTTGTCCACAACATATAAAAAAGCGCCAAGCGCTGGTTTTGAACGACCAATTCCTCATACACGGTTCAGTTTCAATTCTGCAGCAGTGCAACACAACAAGAGAACAATTTTTTTGGAATCAGATTAAAGGGGAAATTGCACATTCCTAATCGCCTTTCAAACTCTACAAGTGTTAGACAGTTGTGTGGGCATCATGAAAGCCAATTACTTGGTACAAACTCTCAAACATGTACCCAGGAGAAGCAGTTCAAAGGGAACAATCGGGAAGAAAATTCGGCGCGGACCGGCCGAATTTCCACCTGCGCATTCAGGCAAATTGCCTGATCAAAAAGCTGTCAAGGCGACAGAATGTTTCGCACGATTCTTGAAACTCACTAACTATAGAATTTCGCTTTTCTTATATTTCGAATTTCGACGAATTGTTCCTGCGCGACCAGCAGTGCCTGAAACATTTAGCAGCACGCTGGACCAATTCGTGTTGAAATTCGAAATAAAAAGAAAGGCCAAATTCTATAGTTAGTGAGTTACAAAAAACATGCGAAACATTCTGTCGCCTTGAGAGCTTTTTGATCAGGCAATTTGCCTGAATGCGCAGGTAGGAATTCGGCCGGTCCCGCGCCGAATTTTATTCCAGTGGCTTGTCTTAAACGGAATCTCCCGGGTACATGTTTGAGAGCTTGTACCAAATTATTTGACTTTTGTGATGCCCACATTGCTGTCTTAAAACTTGTAAAACCTGAACGGCGATTTGGAATGTGCAATTTCCCCTTTAAAGGAAAGACATGCGAACAGAATGAGAAATATCAATCACGAGTTATTTGCGAAGGACACCGATACATCATTATTCTCCATCACATCAGATACACTCAATTGTACAAGTATTGACACGTGGGTAGCATACGAAATTGTGATGCTTGATCCTCTCGAATAGGCCAGTTTCTTGTCGCAAATTTTGCATTGGACCTGCGTTTCTTTGCCGCGCAGTCCGCCCGGACTAGCTTTGCAAAACCTAGACGGTTCTGAATCTCCATATCGGTCTCTTTTGACGCCCTTTTAGGCCTGCAAATATGCAAAAATGGTTGGGAATAGGTTTAGCTAACAAAATGAGGGGTTTCGGCGACGCTTTTTATAGTGGCCGATGCCTTTGTACCACTTCAAACATGAAAACACAAAATTCTGAACAACAAAAGTTGCGCTCATGGTAAAAATCCGGTTCGTTCCAACGTTGAATGTTTCACTGAGAGTGAGAGGCGGACAGAACCTGTTTGTTCCTGCGACAAAGAGACAGACCTATCCTATCATACAAAGTTCATAATTGTTTTTTGTTTTGGTATTTGATCCCTCTTTTTTCAGGTGAGAAGTACACCAACACACCGGTTTTTGTCCAAAAAGGCATTTTAGGTCTAAAAATAAGTTTTTAGGGCTATAAAGGGCGAACTCGGTTTTACTGTCGGTGTCGGTCATTTTTTTCACTGTCGGTGTCGGTGTCGGCGTGCTTTTTCGCCGGTGTAGGTACTTTCCAAAAAAGTGTCGGTGTCGGTGTGGTGTCGGTCTACATGACCGACGCCGATCCCTAGTCGGCTGGGGATAGATACCCTTCCCCCATCCCCCCTAAGGGTTGACTCGAGATAGATACCCCTTAGGGGGGGGGGAATCCCCCCCCCCATCCCCCCAGCCACTACAGTGTCCCCCCCCGAGTTTGCCCACAAACTGCCAATTTTTGACCCAAATGGCCAAAAATAGTGTAAAATCAGTGGTTTGTGCCTCAAATTACCCAACATTCGCGCGCTACGCGCGCACATGCACGTTTTCACACGATTCCACACATAATAAACACATTAAAAGTTTCACCCCAAAACCTAACCCCCCCAGACCCCCCCAAACCCCCCCTAGGTACATAACCCCCCCCAGGCCCTCGGCTCTGGTACAGTCGGTCACCCCCCCTCTCTGAGCGCGGTACAGTAGGTATCCCCCCCCCCCCTCCCGAGTACCTCAGACACTGCCCCCCAACCCCCCTCGGGTTTTGTGGTAGGTGAGTACTGAGGGAGGGTAACCCCCCAACCCCCCCCCCCCCAGCCACTCCCACTATGCTGCAGCGAAAAAATACAGCCCCCCCCTTGTATTTTAGATTTTACGGTAATCAGAAAAAGTCGGGCCGAAAAAAATCGGGGCCGGCCGATTTTTTTCAAAGTCGGGCCGGGCCGACTCAGGACCTCGTCGGGCCGGGCCGACTCGGACCTCGTCGGGCCGGCCGGGCGGGCCGGGCCGAGGTACCCGGCCCGATTGGCGATTCCCACCTCTGCTGCTCCAAACAAGAAAATGCAAATAAGATTAACGTGCCAAATCCTTACAAACCACCGCGGTTTTTGATGAAAATTCAGATTTTTTCGTAATTATTGGCAATGTCGGGACGGGCCGGGAACGGTGTAGTGGCAGGCCCATGTGTGGGAGGTAAGTATGATGCGGGGTTGGGACCGGAAGCGTGAGAGGTATGATTTTGGATTTGGTCACCCAAAAAGGCGAAAAAACACCGTTTTTGTACAATTTTTGGCCAGAAGTTGAGGTAAAAATAGTACTTATTCCAAATTTTTTCGCTGAAAATCGCCTAAAAATAGGTATTCTGGGTGGGTTTGCGCGGAGCGCGCGGGATTTTTGGGAAAATAAGTGGTAGAAAAACACCGATTTTTGGCTTAAAAAGAACATGGAGAAATTGCTTGTGTGTGAGAGGTATGATTTGGAATTATGAGGAGGTAAGCATAGTAGTGGCTGGGGGGGGGTTGGGGGCGGGGGGCTCCCCCCTCTCAGTACTTACCTACCACAAAACTCAGAGAGGGGAGGGGGGGGTTGAGTACTTCAGTGTAGTACTTGGTCAGAGTGTTGACGATAGATAGATTGGGACCCGAAATGTGTTGACGATAGATCGATGACCGAAGTCCGAAATCTGGGGGGGGTCGACCCAAACTTGTTGACGGTAGTTAGATGGTGGGGGGGGGGGGGCGCCAAAAATCAAGGTATAGTATAGTGTACTAAAGTAGGTAATAATGTGTAAATATTAATGAAAATGTACTTAGATGTACTAAATACCGCGCGTAGCGCGCGATTTTTTGCCTATTTGGGACAAAAAAATACCGATTTTGAGCCATTTTGAGGGCAGAAATACCCATTTTGGGGTCGAAATGTGTTAACAGATAAATGGGATTTCCAGAATTTGTTGACGATAGACTAGATTTCCCCATGAGTGTTGACGAACGATAGATGAAATCGAAAAGTCTTGACGATAGATAGATGAATTTGGGGGGACACCCACCAAATTCATCTATCAATATCGTCAACACTTTTGAGTTTTCGCCTATCTATCGTCAACACTCATGGGGCAAATCTATCTATCGTCAACAGATTCTGGGAACAATCGATCCCATCGTCAACACATTTCGACCCCAAAAATGGGTATTTTTGCCTCAAAATGGCTCAAAATCGGTATTTTTTGTCCCAAATAGGCAAAAAATCGCGCCCTACGCGCGGATTTAGTACATCTAAGTACATTTTCATTAATATTTACACATTATTACCTACTTAGTACACTATACTATACCTTGATTTTTGGCGACCCCCCCCCCCACCATCTATCTATCGTCAACAAGTTTGGGTCGACCCCCCCAGATTTCGGACTTCGGTCATCTATCTATCGTCAACACATTTCGGGTCCCAATCTATCTATCGTCAACACTCTGACCAAGTACTACACTGAAGTACTCAACCCCCCCCCTCGGGTTTTGTGGTAGGTAAGTACTAGAGAGGGGGGTAACCCCCCCCCCCCCCCCCACCCCCCCCAGCCACTACTATGCTTACCTCTCACAACTCCAAATCATACCTCTCACACACAAGCAATTTTATGTCTTTTTAAGCCAAAAATCGGTGTTTTTCGACCTTATTTTCCCAAAAATCGCGCGCTCCGCGCGCAAACCCACCCATAATACCTATTTTTAGGCGATTTTCAGCGAAAAAATTTGGAATAAGTACTATTTTTACCTCAATTTTTGGCCAAAATTGTATCACAAAAACGGTGTTTTTTCGCCTTTTTGGGTGACCAAATCCAAAATCATACCTCTCACGCTTCCGGTCCCAACCCCGCATCATACTTACCTCCCACACATGGGCCTGCCACTACACTGTTCCCGGCCCGTCCCGACATTGCCAATAATTACGAAAAAATCTGATTTTTCATCAAAAACCGCGGTGGTTTGTAAGGATTTGGCACGTTAATCTTATTTGCATTTTCTTGTTTGGAGCAGCAGAGGTGGGAATCGCCAATCGGGCCGGGTTACCTCGGCCCGGCCCGCCCGGCCCGGCCCGACGAGGTCCTGGAGTCGGCCCGGCCCGACGAGGTCCTGGAGTCGGCCCGGCCCGACTTTGAAAAAAATCGGCCGGCCCCGATTTTTTTCGGCCCGACTTTTTCTGATTACCGTAAAATCTAAAATACAAGGGGGGCTGTATTTTTTCGCTGCAGCATAGTAGTGGCTGGGGGGGGGGTTGGGGGGGTTACCCCCCCTCTCAGTACTTACCTACCACAAAACCCGAGGGGTTGGGGGGGGGGCAGTGTTGGAGGGACTCTGGAGGGGGGGGATACCTACTGTACCGCGCTCAGAGAGGGGGGGGATACCTACTGTACCAGAGCCGATGGCCTGGGGGGGGGGTTATGTACCTAGGGGGGGTTGGGGGGGTTGGGGGTGTTAGGTTTTGGGGTGAAAATTTTTAATTTGTTTATTATGTGTGGAATCGTGTGAAAACGTGGTCATTGCGCGCGTCGCGCGCGAATGGTGGGTAATTTGAGGCACAAACCACTGAGTTTAGACTCATTTTGGCAGTTTTGGGCACAAATGGGCACTGTTTGGGCCAAATCGGGGGGGACACTGTAGTGGCTGGGGGGGGATGGGGGGGGATTCCCCCCCCCTAAGGGGTATCTATCTCGAGTCAACCCTTAGGGGGGGATGGGGGGGGAAGGGTATCTATCTCGAGCCGACTAGGGATCGGCGTCGGTCATGTAGACCTACACCGACACCGACACCGACACTTTTTTGGAAAGTACCGACACCGGCGAAAAAGCACGCCGACACCGACACCGACAGTGAAAAAATGACCGACACCGACAGTAAAACCGAGTTTGCCTTTTTTAGCCCTAAAAACTTATTTTTAGACCTAAAATGCCTTTTTGGACAAAAACCGGTGTGTTGGTGTACTTCTCACCTGAAAAAAGAGGGATCAAATACCAAAACAAAAAACAATTATGAACTTTGTATGATAGGATAGGTCTGTCTCTTTGTCGCAGGAACAAACAGGTTCTGTCCGCCTCTCACTCTCAGTGAAACATTCAACGTTGGAACGAACCGGATTTTTACCATGAGCGCAACTTTTGTTGTTCAGAATTTTGTGTTTTCATGTTTGAAGTGGTACAAAGGCATCGGCCACTATAAAAAGCGTCGCCGAAACCCCTCATTTTGTTAGCTAAACCTATTTCGAACCATTTTTGCATATTTGCAGGCCTAAAATGGCGTCAAAAGAGACCGATATTGATATTCTGAACCGACTAGGTTTTGCAAAGCTAGTCCGGGCGGACTCGCGCGGCAAAGAAACGCAGGTCCAATGCAAAATTTGCGACAAGAAACTGGCCTATTCGAGAGGATCAAGCATCACAATTTCGTATGCTACCCACGTGTCAATACTTGTACAATTGAGTGTATCTGATGTGATGGAGAATAATGATGTATCGGTGTCCTTCGCAAATAACTCGTGATTGATATTTCTCATTCTGTTCGCATGTCTTTCCTTTAAAGGGGAAATTGCACATTCCTAATCGCCTTTCAGGTTTTACAAGTGTTTAGACAGCAATGTGGGCATCACAAAAGTCAAATAATTTGGTACAAGCTCTCAAACATGTACCCGGGAGATTCCGTTTAAGACAAGCCACTGGGAATAAAATTCGGCGCGGACCGGCCGAATTTCTACCTGCGCATTCAGGCAAATTGCCTGATCAAAAAGCTCTCAAGGCGACAGAATGTTTCGCATGTTTTTTGAAACTCACTAACTATAGAATTTCGCCTTTCTTTATATTTCGAATTTCAACGAATTGTTCCAGCGTGTCTGCTAAATGTTTCATGCTCTGCTTGTCACGCTGGAACAATTCGTCGAAATTCGAAATATAAAGAAAAGCGAAATTCTATAGTTAGTGAGTTTCAAGAATCGTGCGAAACATTCTGTCGCCTTGACAGCTTTTTGATCAGGCAATTTGCCTGAATGCGCAGGTGGAAATTCGGCCGGTCCGCGCCGAATTTTCTTCCCGATTGTTCCCTTTGAACTGCTTCTCCTGGGTACATGTTTGAGAGTTTGTACCAAGTAATTGGCTTTCATGATGCCCACACAACTGTCTAAACACTTGTAGAGTTTGAAAGGCGATTAGGAATGTGCAATTTCCCCTTTAATCTGATTCCAAAAAAATTGTTCTCTTGTTGTGTTGCACTGCTGCAGAATTGAAACTGAACCGTGTATGAGGAATTGGTCGTTCAAAACCAGCGCTTGGCGCTTTTTTATATGTTGTGGACAACTAAAGAACATAATCAGTACGAAATATATTTTTTTTCTAATAGTAGTTGGCTGCCGAAAAATTGGGGACCGACACTACCGACACCTGAAAAAAACCGACACTTTTGTGGACCGACACCGACACCGACATTAGTAGTGTCGGTACCTACACCGACTTTTTTCCGACACCGACGCCGATCCCTAGAGCCGACCCCAAAGGGTATCTCGAGTAAGTAGATTTATGGTTTTCAAAGGCAAAAATAGGTGTTTTTCGACCTCGGGACCCCCAAAAATCGCGCGCTCCGCGCGCAGACACCCAAAAATGGTCATTTTAGGCCAATTTTCGGCAAAAATGTCAAAAAATACCCATTTTTAGGCCAATTTTGCAGTAAAATTGCATGCAAAAAACGGCCTTTTTTCGCCTTTTGACGGACCATAGGGGTATCTTGGGTAGCCTCTGGGGGGTATCTCGAGTAAGTCCGAAACCTTCCCCCCCCCCTAGGGTATCTTGGGTCGATTGGCCTGCCACCACACTGACTGTACCGGGGTGAAAATCGGGGGGATACCTACTGTACCATGCCAAACATCGGGGGGGATACCTACTGTACCAGGCGAGGGGGGATACCTACTGTACTGGGGGGGCGACCCCCCCCCCCCCCCCCCCCCGGGGCTACCCCCCCCCCAACCCCCCCCCCCCCCCCACCTCCAACACTGGGGGGGGGGTTGAGTACTTACCTCTCACAACTCCAAATCATACCTCTCACAAGCAATTTTATGCCTTTTTAAGGCAAAAATCGGTGTTTTTCGACCTTATTTTCCCAAAAATCGCGCGCTCCGCGCGCAAACCCACCCATAATACCTATTTTTAGGCGATTTTCGGCGAAAATTTTGAAAAAGTACTATTTTTACCTCAATTTTTGGCCAAAATTGTATCACAAAAACGGTGTTTTTTCGCCTTTTTGGGTTACCAAAATCATACCTCTCACGCTTCCGGTCCCAACCCCGCATCATACTTACCTCCCATCCCACACATGGGCCTGCCACTACACTGCGCTGCAGGAACTACAGATTTGTATTGTTAGCTTTGCTGCTGTTTGTTAACAAACACAAACATGCTGTTTGTTTTGCCTCAGGCAGTGTAGTTCCTGGGGGGGGAGGGGGGTCCCCCCTAAGGTACACTAACCGCCGCGACCAAGGTACACTAGTACACTAACCGCCGCGCCAGGTACACTAACCGCCTCAATTTGTGCCTAAAATAGGCAATTTTAGGCCTAAAATGAACATTTTTAGGCCTAAAATGGGTGATTTTTAGGTCGATATTGTCAAAAGTCGCCAGAATACCCTTTTTATGGAGAATTTTTTCAAAAAGGGCCAAAAATCGGTCAAATTTTCTACCTCAAAAAGTGACTTTTTCGTGAATTTGGGTCTTCTCCCCTTCCCCCCCAGGGAGGTACACTAACCGCCGCACGGAAAAACGGGGTAGGTACACTAACCGCCGCGCCGTACCAGGAACTACACTGGCCTCAGGTACAATTTTTTTGGTGTCGGTCCGCTTAATTGAAAATCAATCGACTGACGGATCGGGCAGGACGCAGGAGTGATCATCCAAGATTGCAACAAAAGTACGACCCGCCCCGGACGATCCAAAACAACAAAATGCCCGACGTGGAAGACCAGCTGATCGGTTCGATCGACCAGGGCACTGGCAGCAGTCGATTCTTGGTGTTTTCATCAAAGACACGAAAAGTTAGTGAGATTAGATCAGCGTTTTAAACCGGTGCCAAAAACAAAGACTTGCCGTGAGCGTGCGCGTATCGCATGAGAAACAGAAACTCCCCATCAGTCACCGCAATCGGGCCGGCCCGCGATTTTGGGCTTTTCTGGTCGGGAGCGGGCCGGACATTTGGAGGATTGTGCCTTCTCTGAAAGGCTTCGTCAAAAATGCTAAAATTTCTGATGGATTCGGCAAGTAAGTGATTAACAATTCACAGAATTGCGGCAACTTTTTCTTGCGCTTTTAGTCCATTTTGGCCGATTTTTGGCCATCTTGGACAAAAAGGGTACTTTTGGGTGTGGTTTTGGAAAAATTGGGGCAGATGCCGTACCAGAGACGAGACGGGGAGATATGCAGTGAGCGCGGGGGCACACACCGTGCCGGCGAGAGGGAGCTCCTTTCCCGCAATGTTGTATGTGCTGCAGGCGCACCAGACCATTGTTTGAGTAGACTGTTTTATTTTACTTTGGCTACTTTCCTTCCGGTTTGGGCGCTGAATGTTGTATGTGCTGGATCTGCAACTTACCATTGTTTGAGTAGACTGTTTTCACTTTAGTTAGCCTACTTTCCTTCCGGTGTGGGCGCTGTATGTTGTTTGTGCTGGAGGCTCTCCTGACTTTTGTTTGTGATGACTGTTTTGACTTTTTTTTTTCTATGTGCTGGAGGCGCACTGGACCATTGTTTGAGTAGACTGTTTTCACTTTAGTTAAATTTTTTTTTTTTTTTTTTTTTTTTTTTTTATTTAATTTCCCCGGAGGCGCACCGGACTATTGTTTGAGTTGACTGTTTTCACTTTAGTTAGGCATTTTTTTTTTTTTTTTTTTTTTTCCCCCCTTATGTGCTGGAGGCGCACTGGACCATTGTTTGAGTAGACTGTTTTCACTTTAGTTAGGCTACTTTCCTTCCGGTTTGGGCGCTGAATGTTGTTTGTGCTGGAGGCGCACCGGACCATCGTTCGAGTAGACTGTTTTATTCTAGTTAGGCTACTTTTCCTTCCGGTTTGGGCGCTGAATGTTGTATGTGCTGGAGGCGCACCGGACCGTCGCCTTTTTTCGTATAGTTTTTTTTTTTTTTTTTTTTTTTTTTTTTTTGATGCTTCTTCTTGGATTCCATTTTCCGGCCCCCACCCTCCTTCCGGTTCGGCGCTGAATGTTGTATGTGCTGGAGGCGCACGGGGACTCTTTTCCCCCCCCCCCTGCTCTCCCCCCCCCCCCCCCCCCCCCCCCCCCCCCCCCCCCCCCGGATCGCTCCAGGAGACTGTTTTATTTTTAGTTAGGCTACTTTCCTTCCGGTTTGGGCGCTAAATGTTGTATGTGCTGGAGGCGCACGGGACCATGTGTGAGTAGACTGTTTTCATTTTCATTTGGCTACTTTCCTTCCGGTTTGGGCGCTCAATGTTGTATGTGCTGGAGGCGCACGGACCATTGTTTGAGTAGACTGTTTTCATTTTAGTTTGGCTATTTTCCTTCCGGTTTGGGCGCTGAATGTTGTACTGTCTGGAGGCGACCGGACCATTGTTCGAGGAAACAGTCTTTCATTTTAGTTAGGCTACTTTCCTTCCGGTTTGGGCGCTGAATGTTGTATGTGCTGGAGGCGCACCGGACCATTGTTTGAGTACTGTTTTCATTTAGTAGGCTTTCTTCCTTCGGTTTGGGCGCTCAATGTTGTATGTGCTGGAGGCGCACCGGACCATTGTTTTAGTAGACTGTTTTCAGTTTGGTTAGGCTTTTCCTTCCGGTTTGGGCGCTGAATGTCTCTGTGTGCCTGGAGGCGCACGGACGATTGTTTGAATAGACTGTTTTCACTTTAGTTAGGCTACTTTCCTTCCGGTTTGGGCGCTGAATGTTGTATGTGCTGGATGCGCACTGGACGATTGTTTGAGTAGACTGCTTCACTTTTTAGTTAGGCTACTTTCCTTCCGGTTTGGGGGCGCTGAATGTTGTATGTGCTGGAGGCGCACCGGACCATTGTTTGAGTAGACTGTTTTCACTTAGTTAGGCTACTTTCCTTCCGTTTGGGCGCTGAATGTTGTATGTGCTGGAGGCGCACCGGACCGTTGTTTCGTAGACTGTTTTCACTTGAGAGGCCGGGGGGCGACCGGGACCATTGTTTGAGTCACCAGACCTGTTTTCACTTTTCTCTTAACTTTGGCTACTTTCCCTTCCAGTTTTGGGCGCTGAATGTTGTATGTGCTTGGAGGCGCACCGGACCATTGTTTGAGTAGACTGTTTTCACTTTAGTTAGGCTACTTTCCTTCCGGTTTGGGCGCTGAATGTTGTATGTGCTGGAGGCGCACTGGACAGTTGTTTGAGTAGACTGTTTTCACTTTAGTTAGGCTACTTTCCTTCCGGTTTGGGCGCTGAATGTTGTATGTGCTGGAGGCGCACTGGACCATTGTTTGAGTAGACTGTTTTCACTTTAGTTAGGCTACTTTTCCTTCCGGTTTGGGCGCTGAATGTTTTATGGGCTGGAGGCGCACCGGACAATTGTTTGATTAGACTGTTTTCACTTTAGAATTGCTACTTTCCTTCCGGATAGGGCGCTGAATGTTGTATGTGCTGGAGGCGCACAGGACCATTGTTTGAGTGGAGCTGTTTTCACTTTCATTTTCGAGTTGGCTCTCCTTCCGGTTTGGGCGCTGAATGTTGTATGTGCTGGAGGCGCAACGGACCATTGTTTGAGTGGACTGTTTCCGCTTTCATTAGGCTACTTTCCTTCCGGTTTGGGCGCCTTGAATGTTGTATGTGCTGGAGGCGCACGGACGATTGTTTGAGTAGACTGTTTTCACCTTTAGTTAGGCTACTTTCCTTCCGGTTTGGGCGCTGAATGTTGTATGTGCTGGAGGCGCACTGGACCATTGTTTGAGTAGACTGTTTTCACTTAAAGTTGTTGTATGTGCTGGAGGCGCACTGGACCATTGTTTGAGTAGACTGTTTTCACTTTTTTTTATTTTTTTATATTTTAATATAAAAAAAAAAAAAAAAAAAAAAAAACACAAATTTTTAGTTAGCTTACTTTCCTTTACCCGGTTTGGGCGCTGAATGTTGTATGTGCTGGAGGCGCACTGGACCATTGTTTGAGTAGACTGTTTTCACTTTTAGTTAGGCTACTTTCCTTCCTGTTTGGGCGCTGAATGTTGTATGTGCTGGAGGCGCACCGGACCATTGTTTGAGTAGACTGTTTTCACCTTAGTTTGGCTACTTTCCTTCCGGTTTGGGTCCTGAATGTTGTATGTGCTGGAGGCGCACCGGACCATTGTTTTGCGTAGACTGTTTTCACTTTTAGTTAGCCTACTTTCCTCCGGTTTGGGCGCTGAATGTTGTATGTGCTTGGAGGCAAAAAAAAAGCGACCGGGACCATTGTTTGAGTAGACTGTTTTCACTTAGTTAGGCTACTTTTTCCTTCCTTTTTTTTGCTGGTTTGAGGCGCTCTTTTTTTTTTTTTGATTTAATTGTTGTATGTGCTGGAGGCGCACCGGACCATTGTTTGAGTAGACTGTTTTCACTTAAAAGGTTAGGCTACTTTCCTTCCGGTTTGGGCGCTGAATGTTGTATGTGCTGGATGCGCACTGGACCATTGTTTGAGTAGACTGTTTTCACTTTCAGTTAGGCTACTTTCCTTCCGGTTTGGGCGCTGAATGTTGTATGTGCTGGAGGCGCACGGACCATTGTTTGAGTAGACTGTTTTCACTTTAGTTAGGCTACTTTCCTTCCGGTTTGGGCGCTGAATGTTGTATGTGCTGGAGGCGCACCTGGACCATTGTCCGAGTAGACTCACTGGACCATTGTTTGAAGAGACCGTTTTCACTTTAGTTAGCTACTTTCCTTTCCGGTTTGGGCGCTGAATGTTGTATGTGCTGGAGGCGCACTGGACCATTGTTTGAGTAGACTGTTTTCTTTAGTTAGGCTACTTTCCTTCCGGTTTGGGCGCTGAATGTTATATGTGCTGGAGGCGCACTGGACCATTGTTTGAGTAGACTGTTTTCACTTTAGTTGAGGCTACTTTCCTTCCGGTTTGGGCGCTGAATGTTGTATGTGCTGGAGGCGCACCGGACCATTGTTTGAGTAGACTGTTTTCACTTTGGAGGCGCACCGGACCATTGTTTGAGTAGACTGTCCGGTCTGGGCGCTGAATGTTGTATGTGCTGGAGGCGCACCGGACCATTGTTTGACTGTTTTCACTTTTAGTTAGGCTGCTTTCCTTCCGGTTTGGGCGCTGAATGTTGTATGTGCTGGAGGCGCACCGGACCATTGTTTGAGTAGACTGTTTTCACTTTAGTTAGGCTGCTTTCCTTCCGGTTTGGGCGCTGAATGTTGTATGTGCTGGAGGCGCACCAGACCATTGTTTGAGTAGACTGTTTTCGCTACTTTCCTTCCGGTTTGGGCGCTGAATGTTGTATGTGCTGGAGGCGCACCAGACCATTGTTTGAGTAGACTGTTTTCACTTTAGTTAGGCTACTTTCCTTCCGGTTTGGGCGCTGAATGTTGTATGTGCTGGCCCGGTTGTTTGGGTGGGGTGTTTTCGCTGTATGTGCTGGAGGCGCACCAGACCATTGTTTGAGTAGACTGTTTTCACTTTAGTTGGGCTACTTTCCTTCCGGTTTGGGCGCTGAATGTTGTATGTGCTGGAGGCGCACCGGACCATTGTTTGAGTAGACTGTTTTCACTTTAGTTAGGCTGCTTTCCTTCCGGTTTGGGCGCTGAATGTTGTATGTGCTGGAGGCGCACCGGACCATTGTTTGAGTAGACTGTTTTCACTTTAATATTGTTGGGCTACTTTCCTTCCGGTTTGGGCGCTGAATGTTGTATGTGCTGGAGGCGCACCCGGCCATTGTTTGAGTAGACTGTTTTCACTTTATTATTCTACTTCCTTCCGGTTTGGGCGCTGACTTTTGTATGTGCTGGAGGCGCACCGGACCATTGTTTGAGTAGACTGTTTTCACTTTAGTTAGGCTGCTTTCCTTCCGGTTTGGGCGCTGAATGTTGTATGTGCTGGAGGCGCACCGGACCATTGTTTGAGTAGACTGTTTTCACTTTAGTTAGGCTGCTTTCCTTCCGGTTTGGGCGCTGAATGTTGTATGTGCTGGAGGCGCACCGGACCATTGTTTGAGTAGACTGTTTTCACTTTAGTTAGGCTGCTTTCCTTCCGGTTTGGGCGCTGAATGTTGTATGTGCTGGAGGCGCACCAGGCCATTGTTTGAGTTGACTGTTTTCACTTTAGTTATTGTTGTATGTGCTGGAGGCGCACCGGACCATTGTTTGAGTAGACTGTTTTCACTTTAGTTAGGCTACTTTCCTTCCGGTTTGGGCGCTGAATGTTGTATGTGCTGGAGGCGCACCGAACCATTGTTTGAGTAGACTGTTTTCACTTTAGTTAGGCTACTTTCCTTCCGGTTTGGGCGCTGAGTGTTGTATGTGCTGGAGGCGCACCGGACCATTGTTTGAGTAGACTGTTTTCACTTTAGTTAGGCTACTTTCCTTCCGGTTTGGGCGCTGAATGTTGTATGTGCTGGAGGCGCACCGGACCATTGTTTGAGTAGACTGTTTTCACTTTAGTTAGGCTACTTTCCTTCCGGTTTGGGCGCTGAATGTTGTATGTGCTGGAGGCGCACCAGACCATTGTTTGAGTAGACTGTTTTCACTTTAGTTAGGCTACTTTCCTTCCGGTTTGGGCGCTGAATGTTGTATGTGCTGGAGGCGCACCAGACCATTGTTTGTGTAGACTGTTTTCACTTTAGTTAGGCTACTTTCCTTCCGGTTTGGGCGCTGAATGTTGTATGTGCTGGAGGCGCACCGGACCATTGTTTGAGTATGACTGTTTTCACTTTAGTTAGGCTGCTTTCCTTCCGGTTTGGGCGCTGAATGTTGTATGTGCTGGAGGCGCACCGGACCATTGTTTGAGTAGACTGTTTCCGCGTTGGCTAGGCTGTTTTCACTTTTTGTATTTTATGTGCGGAGGCTTCCGGCCACACCGTTGAAAAATGGGTAAAAAGTGGGCGAAGTGCGCTGATTTTTGTTGCTTTATCGATTTTAGCCAACTTTTTGCCATTTTTGATAAAAAAGGTATTTTTCGGTTGAAATTTGGGAAGAATTGGGTGGAATACCGTGCAGCGAAGAAGAGATACTGAACCTGAGCACTGGGCCACATACTGTACGCGCGATCCAAACCTTGCTGATTTTTTTATTTATTTTTATTTGAGTTTTTGCACCTCCAGTGCCAGGTGAATGCAAACGCCCGCAGGCAATGTGGCAAATCCTGTTAGAAAAACATGAAAATCTAACGTGAATTGAAATCTAGCTGATCGAGGGGCTGTGACGCCCGTGCTTTGGTGTAGGACCTACACTGTGGGTATCGTGTGACAACTGTTAAACTGACGCTGTTTCAGATGGTAGTTCATTACAGGTTGTGGCAATGCACCAAATCGAATGCAAACTAATGCACCCGAAAGAAGGTCTGTTCATTCGTCAGTTTTTGTCACGGTGTAGTGCATTCCTGAGGTTTTTCATTTTTTGTATCGTTCACCTAACAACGAATTGTAAGATTTCAGGCTGGGCCGAGATGTACCCTGACGAAATGCTATCGGCAACTGCCAAATGTATTGAGACAACGTGTGAAGCGTTGAAGAAAGAAGGATACACGTTAGCACAGATTAAAGGCATTGGAATTACGAACCAACGAGGTATATCATGTGTGATATGAAGCTTTCTCACTTCACGCTAGAGCGACTTTGCGTGATTAATTGTAAAACCAGAAGAATTGCCTTTCGATTTGATTGCAGAGACTACGATTGTGTGGGACAAGAATACGGGTAAAGCGTTGTATAACGCGATTGTATGGATGGACGCACGCACCACTGAACTGGCTCATCAAATGGTTTGTGCTAACGTTGTGCTTTTGGGCCTCAATCGAAGCAGTTTGTTTAATGAGCGATGAGAACTTCTCGCATTTGATTTTTGGTTTCCGAAATGCCGCCCGGAGCCGGAACAGATCTTATCTTCTGCCAATACCACTACCCAAATATCACATTCAGGCGTTGAAGACACCAAGCAAGTCAGTGGACCATTTCCGTTCCACGTGTGGCCTGCCGATCAATCCGTACTTCAGCGCACTGAAGTTGCGATGGCTGCTCGACAATGTGCCTGAAGTGAGGAAAGCTGTCGATGATGGTGCGTTTTTGGCAAATATTTTTTTGGCAAAAACAAACAATTTCTTTGCCGATTTCAAACTGCGACGCATTCGCTTTTAAACTTCTAAAAATGGTGCTGCTCCCATGTGGTCTCTAATTGCTGGAAGCTATGGGTAATGTTCGGGGCTGAACGCCTGTGCGCAGTAGGGCTAGAGAGATGTCGGCTGTTGGGTGCCAAAAAAGTGTAGGTGTCGGGTGTCGGGTACCTCCAGATGGGTTTTTGGGACCCGACAGCCGACACCCGACACTTGCGGGTCAAAACATCAGTTTTGCTGAGAAAAGAATTTTGAGAGAGGAAATTTTCTTCGAACCAAATGTTTCCAAGGACGCAAAATGTGACATTTTG